>JAOTOM010004192.1:0-238534 GCA_034440615.1 Ashinkailepas kermadecensis
TTAGGCGTCCAAAAGCACATTCAATGACCACGCGACCTGAACTCAGGTACACGTTGAACGACTCTCGTGGAAGAGACACCTGCTGATCTTCCTGGGTTTCAGCTGCCCGGCAGTAAGTCGGATATCCCTTCATAAGCTGAGGTAGGAGTGGATACGCCGGGTCGCCGAGAATCATCAAGTTGATGGCGTGACCCTCCAGAACAATAGATTCCTGCGAAGAGCACACACAATGACACGCTATTAAATGGGCAACAAAAACAAAACAACAGGACGGATAGACGTGCGTGCATCTGCAAAGTTTGCACCTTGTTGAATATTTTGTCCGGATGATGGGTACATCAGAAAATACCTACTGCGAAAAATCTTGACATGCTTCTCGCCATCAAATACGTCGCTAAGTGACTGAAAAACCTAAGCATTCCGCTTCCGACGTTCTGTAAGGTAGGCCAATGCATACGCAACACAAAACGCAGCTGAGCCGCTAGTAGCGGAACTTTACAGAAAATATTCTGGATACAATTCCAGAACCCATAATATTGAAGGTCTTTTCTTACCACAAGTCACAGACAAAATATTGAAGTCACACCAGTCACAGGTGTTGCATATGCAACTGCACCCTAATTAACAGTCAGATTACACTCATGCAAGCCTCTGACTTTGGGACGCAAGTGATTTCTATGAAGATCCCAGAGGTTTTCAGCACTACCGCATCGTGCCAGCTCCCAGGGGAGCCGCAGTGGATCCTTCTGAAACTAACAACAACAAGCATTTCTATGGAAAACCACGCAACAATGGACGTTATGTGATGGCATCCAAAATGAGAGAAAAATGACCTCCTTCAATAGGCAGACAAGACTTCTTCGATCAAATACTTCCTTCCTGCAATCAAGTTGGACCACAACATACCTTGTCCCTAAATTCGATTTGCTTTTGCTTGGGAACCTTCCGCCAGTCTTGGTATTAACTGTGTCCTGAGAGATGGACCTTTTCAAAAATGATTGTGGGGAGCTATAGCAATTAGTTTCGAGTTGCTAGATGCAGCTTCGAGAGAAAACAGAGTCGTGTCAGGCATACATCAGGGGTGCAGGACTCACAGGTATCCGTCATCACAAACAGCCTGAAGGATGCTGGACTGCCATCCCTTTCGGTTCACATAATCTTTGTATCCCTCAAAGGGAGCAGTAACGGGGACGTGGGTCCCCGTTACAGCTCCATCTTCGAGCTATTTATTTTGCTTCGATTTTTCCAGGCATGTAAATGTAGTCTGCCATGCTATCCGTGACGGCCTTGACGAAGACTTTCAAGTGCCTGTACATCTGAAACAAACATTACACACATTATTCTTGTACTACTTGCCCCAAAAGGCTAGGATGGTTTAATGCAGTTTTTGTGAATGGTAATATCGAATAGTTATTTGGTACCTAGAACCGTCATAGCAGTGTGTCCGAATTAGTTGCCAGTTGGGTGTCAGATGTGAATACAAATATCATCACCCTGACACCAAAGGAGTAACTAATACTGGAAAATACATGGCTATAATTTTGCACAGCATTATACAATACATTTAATGTCTTTGTAATGGCAAGGTCTCCACAAATATGCTCCTGAAACGATCATATCATCTGCATTTCACATTTTATGAACCTTTAGGATGGATTAGTTATGAACCTATGAAGTTGCGAATACAAACAAAAGGTATGACTTTAGATGTGCATACTTTTCCTGTTGCACGCTATTTTCCACCAATATTTTGGAATTTTAACACAATGGTCCATTGTGATATACTTTGGAAGCATGGAGGTCAATAAGTAATGTTATCCGTGAGCAAACTAAATATCAGTAGGATATCAAGAAATGACATGATTTCATGACCTGCATTTGCTTTTTGGCATATGAGTATATTAGGAGCACATATATGAACATTTCACATCAAATACAAGAAAAGCAATGTAAGTGAGGAGCTAACAATTGCCGGTGGTAGCTCCAACAACTGGGGCTGGAACAGCCTTGTCCTGGATATTTTCATTCAGAGCATAAACCTTCCCAGAAAATTACTGCCTTCATGTATTGCTTGAAAGCTTGACAGTGCTACTTGACAATGATATGATTTAAACTTTACACTGTCTGATAAAACCCCCAGCCTGTTCATTTTAAACATCAAGAGGGATTTACCAAGCTGCAGAAATGTAATTATCTGACAGGCTAATACAATGAGATATGGCATGATGACACTGGAGTGGGAAATGGTTTGGCAAAGGCAACACATTTGTATCTTGTACTACCTACTTTGGATAGATTGGCTGAGATCCTGGGAATTAGAAAAGTCAGCATGCCTGTCCCATTCAAGAGACAAAAGTGGTACTATACCATGCAACACAAGATCATAAAAGATATATGAACAAACAAGATAAAATAATAAATCTTACAGAACCTGAATCTGACTCAAGTATCTGAGCATACAAACTCCAGCACATATTTCGACTTACCAAGGTCTTACCACGTCCAAACTGATTTGCTGTAACACGATATTTAGAGCAGCTGGCAAGATGGTAAATGCACATAGTGCTGCGCCCTTGCTTCAAGCGGTATGGGCTCACGTACTGCAGTTAGCTCAGGGCTCATGTGATTTCTTAGCAGGTCACAGATCTTCAGAAAGGAAGCTTTTGTCATTCTAAAATTTTATATCCATCTATCATTCTCCCACCAATTCATCACCTCCTTCTCAAACCACAGACCAAGGCGAGGCCACATCAAAATCCGAGGTGCATGTCGTTCTCTTTTGATTAAAACTGAAGCAGCTTGAATCAGCCTCCGCTTCTGCAACCGACGACGCCTCGCTGCGGCTCGACGGCTACTTCTAATTCGTCGCAGAGCCTCCAAGCTCCAGGCCTGTTGAACGGCGAAAACTTGCACCGCAGAAACTATGACACAAAACATATACTGGAACACACACTTGCAGCACAACAGCCTCCTCCATCTTCAACTTACAACTCCTGAATGTCAAGCTACCTCAAATTCACCCTACGAATGACGCAGCAGCGCCGTATATTGGAACATTGAAAGCCCAGCTAGTGCGTCAGCAAATTGTATCGGCTGCGCGAGAAATGTCTCCACTAATCCGGCGCTGATCCACTATTTTGGTGATCACCGCTGAGCGGATCAGTGGCGGATTAGTCATGGGAACGCTCGATATTTTTCCAATTACCAGCGTGCCGCTGAGCCTGATCCGATCCGTCTGTAATCCGCCTGCCCATGGAAACAGAGTCCATGAGTCATGAAAATGTAGTGTCTCAGGGGTGCTGCGCTCTTCCTTAAATGAGGAAAGAACATGAGCTCGATGTCGTTCCAGGTAAAGAACCTACTTGAAATCTGGCCCGTGCATCAAAATCGAAATGTTGCTTCGTGTTGCGACGACTTGAATACAATTCTAGCAGTATCAAACCTTGTAGCTTGTTAGCTTAACACCTGAGTTTCTCACACTTAAAGAAGTTTTTTTTTCAAGTCGCGGTGTTCATATGTAAATGTGTGCTGTGCTCTTTCTCCCCCGTCCCAGGACGTATCCAGGAATTATCATCGGTGTGGGATGGTCGGGGGCAGGGACATGTCCTCAGAGGAGCGTCTTGAGCAGAAACATTCGTTGAGCGGGGTAGGGGGTACACTCGAACCTACTGAATATTCGGAAGATGAGTCCGATGTCAGCAAAATAGTGCAGACTAAGGTAGGTAGGTAGGTAGGTATCCATCTACCTAATCTATCTAATTACCTTGATCCTAGGTACCTAATTTCAGTATCACACTCACACTCAGATGTCGGACTACACTGACTTTTCCATGTATGTAATCTAGGCATGTATGATAATCTACTGAAAAGTTGTGAAAATCAGGTCTTTCCGTGTCGAATGGGCGCCACCTTCCCATGGGGTGGGGGCGCATATCCCCATTGTCCCCCTGTATCCGTCCCGGCCTCATCCCCAACAGGAAGTCGTGTCCACGTGACTGCTGATATGTTCAGTTGATATATACCCCACCCTGAGAACCGAGCACTCCGCTAATGAAAACCTCAGTCTGGGCTCCTTGCAAATCATTGGCAGGTCCCACCAGCGCTAGGCACATGCATACCGTAGCGTGCCGAAACATGTAATTACTGGAGCGGAGGGGGGAACAATTGAGATACTCGAGTACCTCCTTTTTTCTTTTTCTTTTTTGGGCGGTTCACGACGCACTTTACTCAACACTTCACTAATGGCGCCGGCCATAGCTGCCCCAGCCGTGGTGTCGGCAGTGGACCGTTCCGTAGCCGGAGGGCGCGTGGTCTCGCCACGCACATCCCGCTGACCTGACGGTGGAGGACCGCGCTGCACACAGCAACTCCGGTTAGCATCGATCGTTACAATCCGGTCATTGCATGTACAGCCGACGCGGTTGCGATCCGTTTCGTGCGTCACCTGGCCAAAGAAGACAGGACGTCGACTCCTTGCTGTCGACCGACCTGTCGCCTGCCACCAACACACACACACACACAGACACACACACACACACATACACACACACACACACACACTATCCCTGCCCTCTCGACTTCCTCCTCCGTTCTCACACGCAACTTCTCTCGCCAAAGTCAAAGTCATGTATTGGAGTGCTTCCACGTGGTGGCTGTTCTGCAGTGGTGGGCACGGTTCCGCTAATCCGCTAACCGCTAATTAACGAAGCTAACTTTTTCGCTAGCGGATTAGCGTTTTTGCTAACTTTGGAAACCGTTAGCGGACCAATTACCTTCCGCTAAATTTAGTTCCGCTATCTTTAAGTCCGCTAACAAAATTCATACATGTTTCATATCAACTTTCAATAATATATATATATATATATATAATATATATATATATATATATATAATATATATATATATATATATATATATATATATATATATATATATATATATATATATATATATATATATACATATATACATATAAATTATATTATAATAATAATGACAAGAATAATAATACTAATAATAATAATACAAGGACTGTATATGTTGTGTGCATGTGTCTCATTTATTCATGTTTGTTCCTGTCTGTTGTGGGCGTGTCTCCAACAGTCAGTCAGGCACGCTATTGGCTGACTATGTGTAAAAGTCACAAGACGTGCTGATTTCACTGAGTGGTCGACGCAGCGGCAGCAGCAGCTGACTGAGCTGAGCAGCATTGTGTAATTTTGCAGTTCTGAGTTCAGTTCACTTACGACGTTGTCACGTTACAGACAGTCTTACAGTATCAGCGACAGCAGCGTACGTTATCGCTTATCGTTATGGAAATGAAGAAGTTTTTGTTCCGCCTGAGGATGTTGGGCCTGTTAAGAAGCCTGCAGTGGCTGTGGGTGAGGTGGAGACCGCTCTGGCTGAGGGCCAGGAGTCTCAGAACCCGTAGCCCCACCTGGAGGACTACTTTGTCCTTAAGTCAAGGGATAAGAGGAATGCCAACCTCTTGTACTTCCGGTGCGTCATGTGCCAGTCCAAAGAGACCACCATCAAGGGACAGGCGGCGAGCCTCTACAACTTGAAGTCGCATGTCAAGAGGAAACACCCAGCACATGCCATCCAGTCTGAAGAGAGGATCAAGACCGGCTCTTCCCGTGGGAAACACAGGCAATCTTCTGGTAGCAGTAGCAGGAACAGCAGCCAGTCGTCGCAGTCACCTGCAAAGAAAACACGCCGCCAGCTCACCATTGGCGAGGCGTTTGGCCAATCAGCTGCTGGCACTGGCGTCCGTCGGTCTGTGGTGGACACAAGGATTGTGGACCTGTTCGTCTGCAACATGCTACCGCTGCATGCAGTGGAGTTCCCCACCTTTGTCAGCCTGCTCAAGACGCTGAACCCCAGCAAGACGTCGATATCCCGCCGCACCCTGGGCAGGAGGCTCTTAGCCAGCCATAAACAGTTGGAAGAGTATCTTATAAGGTATTTATAAATCATACAAGTTTATTAAATTATTATCATGGCATATTATTATTTTTTTATTTCATATTTTCATATTTTTCGTTGGAGGCATTGAAAGTTATGACACGTTTAGAAGTACAGTCCCTTTCCATTGGCCAACAAAATCACTAAAATTTGCCTTTTTTATCTTAATTTTCCTCATTTTGGTGCAACCTTGTGTCATTAAAACCTTTATAAATACAATTTCGTTATAGTTAGGTTGATTTTCATACCTTTTTTTATCTTAACCATATACAAAAAGGTATAAGGTACTACAATTCTAATCCCAAAATCGATTTTTTTAAATGATTTTGGTCGTTCTAACGGGGTTAATGATACGGTATTGATACCTTAACATTATTACTAATTATTGTAATGTTGTTTGATACTAAATTTATATTTTCAACTATTAAAATTAGTCAATATAGATAGATATGGCCAATACTCATACATTTAACTTTACAACTTTATTATATATGTAACTTATGTCTCTTTTCAATTTAACATTTTTAATTACAGATTGCTCAAGGATGTCCCTTGGGAGGCGACCACCGCGGACTGCTGGTCGGCCCACAACAGGTCCTACCTGGGGATGACGGCACACTGGCTGCACCCCAAGACCCGCACAAGACAGCACGCCGTCCTGGCCTGCTCTCGGCTCAGAGGGCATCACACCTTTCTCGCCGAGGCCATGGTGGACATCCATTACAAGTTCCACCTGCAGTACAAGGTGACCAGGGCCACGACGGACAATGCCAGCGACTTCGTCAAGGCGTTTGTGCAGTTTGGCACAGAAGCTGAACTCGTGCCAGACATTCCTGAGCCTACTGCCGATCCGGACGTGGAGGGCGTCGAGGATGTGGACCTGGACGTGGATCCTGAGGTTGGGGATGTAGACGAAGTTGAGTACATCTCTGTTGATGCCGCCCTTAACGAATCCAGTGGTCTGGACCTCAACCTGCCAGTGCACATGAGGTGCGCAACCCACACCTTCAACTTGGTAGCCAGTGTGGATGCCCACAAGGCTCTTGACAGCGCTTCGTTAAAGTCGGCCTAAAGGAAGGCCATGTCCAAGGCACAAACGCTGTGGAATCTGCAGAGCTGCAGCACGGTGGCGGCGGACAGCATTCTGGACGAGTTGAAGAGGAGGCTGGTGGTCCCCAACAGTACCAGATGGAACTCTACCTATGACTCTGTTGTTGTCCTCAACAACCTGCTGTAGAAGAAGAGGGGAGCTGTCCACAGGGTGATGACGCAGCTGAAGCTGCACACCTTCACTGATTCTGAGGTCGGCTTCCTGACGGAGTATGTCCACGTGATGTCCAATGTTACCAAGGCCTTGGATAAGATCCAGGGGAGGACCAGGCCTATCTCGGGAGCCTTCTGGCAACTGTAGCGGCTACCGTCATGAAGTCGAAGGAGGCCAAGTCCAAAGACCTGCTGTACTGCAGTCCTCTGGTAGACGCGTTACTGGCAGGCATCACAAAAAGGTTTGGACTCCTCCTAGAAGACCAGGAGTGCCAGCTGGCCGCTGCCTTCCACCCCAAGTTTCGCCTGTTCAGGCTGGAGCAGCATAGTAGCAGCCAGCTCAGCAGGGTAAAGAATGCCATGGAGACCGTCGTGGAGACAGCCCTGATGGAGACCAGTGAGGAGGGCAGAAGCACCACCAGCAATGAGGATGACGAGGAAGATGACTTCTTCAGCAGCATCACTCAGTCCCGGGAGAGCAGGAGCCACATGTCACGGAGGTCCAAGGCACAGAACTTGGTGAAGACCTGGCTGGAGGCCGGCACGAAGGAGGTCCTGGCTGAAGTCGCCTTCTTGGGTGCGCAGGTCTTGATCGACCTGTTCAACAAATATAACACCGCCATCCCATCCAGTGCTGCAGTTGAGCGCCTATTCTCTATAGGCAAAGATATATTGAGGGCCAAGAGAGCCACCCTGTCAGATTGCTTTAACAGGCTGATGTCTATGAAGGGCAACCAGCATCACGTCGAGACGATGGAGAAGGCCCAGCCGCAGTTAATGTAATTTTTTTATTATTTATGTATTAAAGTTCAATATTTTTTTTACAGTAAATAAAGTCAGTGAATGTTGAAAGAATGTGATTGTAAACTAATGCATAATTTCATTTCAATAAATCATTTGTTAATTTAATTATTTGTGTTTTTAAGGGGTTTAGAGCCAAAGAACCAAACCGAAGCTAAATTCGTATAAAACAAGTTAGCGGTTAGCGGTTAGCATTAGCTTCCGCTATTTTTTTGCAGTTTAGCTGTTTAGCGTTAGCGAAGTTAACTTTTTAGTTAGCGGATTAGCGGTTTGCGAAGTTAACTTTTCGTTTAGCTGTGCCCACCACTGCTGTTCTTTTATGCAGACTTATGCATACATAGTACAACTAGCGACTCTGCGCCAATACACTTATGAATGCGGACCGACTCGGTACTTGTCTGGTGGCGGGTGGCAGCCTGTTCCAAGCGACCGCGGCGCAGTACGAAACCTCGCTGGGTCTGCGTGAGTCGATATCTTGTGAGATGAAGCTCGGCGACTGACCCAGCTCTGGTCTCCCTCTGCGATGCCTGTGACCGACAGGTAAACGTCCTACGAACAGTTTCCAGGCATTGTTCAACACACATGGCTCTGTGTACTTGAACGCAATCGTGCTCCCGGATCATATCTTCGAACTTTAGCCATCCTAATTATCCGAGTACAGGGGACACATGCTCGTGCGGCGCACACCGGTAACGAATCGCGCGGCAAAGTTGACGCATTTTTGCACGTGGTGCAGACGGCACTGAGCGGCTTCGCCTCAGAGGGATAGACCATGGGTGTAACCACTGGGCGGGAGGGGGGACATTCCCCCCCACAAAAAAAAATCTGAAAAGTGGCGATTTGTCCCCCTCAATTTTTTCCGTGTCCCCCAAGCCTCGGCTGCCTGAATATGATCGCCGCAAAATTATACTTAATCATTTGTAAAGTTAAAATATATATGCGAGAGAATCACCAAAAAATACTAGAAACCGATCAAGCCAATCAACGGGCTTCATAGGCTATCTGTCGTCACAAAAGCTCAGAATGGCAATCAGGAAACGTTAGAAATTTCTGCTTCCAGACCATTCTTGAATAACATGAACCTTGGCTATCTTGTGTTTTCGCTTCGGTGGAAAATTGTGCTTTGTCAGGCAACAAATTTGCATTATCACAAGGCTTTATTATAGTCCTAGGTTTCAATCCCCTGCACATATATTGATATATCTTGAACAAACGTGACTCTGGGTGTCCTTGGGTATCTTCAAGACCATGGATGGGAGTCATGGGCAGTCTTAAGCAAGTACGTCAAGTTTACATCGTATTCGTATTCGTATTCAGCGATGTGTTCGTCAGAGGCGTATTTGTATTGGCATCGGCATTCAGCGACGGGTTTATGATCGTCCGAATCAATTACCACAAATGCTTCTGCTTGCACTGAATACGCTGGAGGCAGCTACATAGGTCTCACGTTACCACCTTAACGGTCAAGATCCAACGCAAACCGGTTTCTTCGGTTGCCTCCCAAACGATATTTGTTTTTGGATGTCTTGTTGCTTTTTATTGATACCCAAGCAGCGATAATTTCTTGCTCCATAAGCATCTCCCTACAGCTTGTAAAGTATAAAAGCAACAAGTATACTCTCCCGGTGCATACTCGTAACATACTCGTATGACTCGTCCAACAAGCATACTCGTATACCGTATTTGCACGTGTTCTGTTGCTTTGGTGGAATGGTTGTGACAAATACTCTCCCGGTGCGAATGGTTGTGACAAATACTCTCTCTTCTTCCGGTCGCGGCGTTATCAAGTTTTGCCGGGGAGGGGGTGGATGCCCAACCTCAGAGGAAGCCTCCTTAGGATGGAAAGGATTTCCTGGTGTCCACAAGGAACCTCCTCGAAATAACGATTTGCATGACAACTACCATCGTTTATAGCTCCTCTTGTGCAATTCCGGACCCGGAAGCACTATTTTCCGCCATGGTTTGGTTTGGGCTTTACAAATATTGAAGTTCACCAAATTTGAAAAACTCATCAACGCTGGGCAGCTTGCAGCCTGAATTAACTTATACAATATTCTCATCGAAAAATTCCCCCAGCTTTGCCGCAAATCGTGAATGAAGGTCGATTTAGCTGCAAATTTGGCGACATTGGGAGGGGATCCCCCGATTGCAGGAGCGGCACTATTGGGAAGCCCGAGGACCCAGTCCACTGGAACCCCGCGGTAACTCCCGTCCCCTCCCAATGGGAAAGCGTTCCAAAACGTTTCGCACTTCGTCCATATGGCGTGCCTGGCCGTGTCCCTCCCCCGGAAAAAATATTATAATGAGACCCCTGGCCCGCTTCCCGTGGATTCGCCTCTAGGCTTCATTCTTGTTAACGGCGCAGCAGATGGGGGGAGGTGCATAGTCATAGGTGTAAGCTTCTGAAAATAATTGAGGGTTCACAATGCATGAAGCCAGTAGGTGGGTTCAAATTTATCGGGAGTACACCCCGCTTCAAAGTTTTAAATTATTGGGCGGATGAGGTGGAGAGGGGAAAGCCAGCATTGGTTGTGGGATACAAGAACTCTAAAATAAACATACAAAGATACGGTCCTTGTTAAGTTCCCGCCCCTTTAGCGGCAGGAGGTTCCGCTGGAGGAGCCGCATGAAGCCCTTGAGAAATCCGACTGCAACCCTGCACCATACCCCAGTAGAAAAGGCCGGATCAGAGTAGATCATCTTGTCTACTCTGACACCCAGAAAGCCTCCTTCCATCGAAATGCGCCCCACCCTTTCAGTCTCACCCCCATAAGATAAGATTTGTGTGAAGAAAGCCCCTCTCAGATTGAGGCCTCCCACTACAAAAAGTATGGCTGCGCTGTTGTCATGTGCTGGCTTATGTCCGATTCGTAGCATGATTTGAAGTCTCTTCCCGCTTAAGACCAGTGGGAAATGCATTTTGACGGGCAAGCCTGGTTCGGTCTACGTTGACTTCAAGCTAAGCAGCGAAAAAGTCCCGTGCATTGTTTGGATGCAGGTCTCAAACATCATGCAACAATTTCACAAGGACACATGGATGCGTCCATGCATGGGGCGGGCTTCAGCTGATCGTATGGAGCGAGTTAGCTAATCTAAAGCTAGCAATGTCTGTGAATGCACTCAAAATACTAATGTTAACACCTTTCCCAGACTGCGAGGGTGGCTGCTCCCTCAATGCTACCCCGAGTAGAGCGCATCGCCTCCACATACTCCCGCGACCCTAACGTTATAAAGTAAGTGCCGCGAGATGGAAGCCTTTCACATACTGCGTTCCCTAGCCTAAGCTTCTGATTTCACGCTGACAAAATTGACACTGTTTTGAAGGAAAAAGACGTGCCTACAGATTTTGATTTGTTACTAGAAAGAAAACAACATTTATTGGAAGCAATTCACTACTTTGCATTGTCCCGCTCGTCCCATATCCATACGTAGTAACGGCGCGGGCGGGTGACGCATCGTGCGCGTCATAAGGCAACCTGCGCGGAAAGGTGCGCAGAAGCTTATGATTTTACCTCTGTATACGGCCTTGGATGGGAGTCATGGGCAGTCTTAAGCAAGTACGTCAAGTTTACATCGTATTCGTATTCGTATTCAGCGATGTGTTCGCCAGAGGCGTATTTGTATTGGCATCGGCATTCAGCGACGGGTTTATGATCGTTCGAATCAATTACCACAAATGCTTCTGCTTGCACTGAATACGCTGGAGGCAGCTACATAGGTCTCACATTACCACCTTAACGGTCAAGATCCAACGCAAACCGGTTTCTTCGGTTGCCTCCCATTTTTTTTTCTTTTTCACCCAAACCTGCCCAAATCTGGTACCACTAGCAATAGCCTGTGCTGAACCATCGTGGACAAACTTCTAGGTCAAATGTTAGCTTGATTTATTAGATGGCGATTTTTAAGCGATATCGACCGAACGCGAGGTTCGGTTGCTATCGCTTCAATTTCCATCAAATGGGCGTCATTCAACGTGGCTTGTTATGCGGTATCCGAACGCTAAGCAATCGAATTATTTTTTTGCAAGGGCAAAGGCCAAGCTGATCATCCGGTCCGCTCAATTTTCTTTCGTTTTCGCTCAAACCCATCCAAATCTGGCATCAAGCAATAACCAGTGGTGAACACTCGAGTAACATTTCAAACCGGGACATGTCAAGGTAAAAAATTTGATTGAGTTCTTTGATGACCTCGCGTTTCGTCGCTATGGCTTCACTTTGCATTATGTGAGTGTCATTCGACGTGGCTTGCCGTACGGTATTAGAATGTTGAGATATCGAAATAATTTCACAGGTGTCGAAGGTCCAGTGTGAGTACAATGATTGAGTGTAATAGGAATAGGAAGATCAAATCTGTTTTTGTTTGCAGCCGTTGTGATAGCAGGCACTCATATCTTATATGATCAGGAGTTTCACCAAGCAATCGGTCATAACCTGCTCGGATGGCGCTCTCTTCGCTGCTTTTTAATTTGTTCAGTCCACATTGTTGTTCCGGACATATCAAATATAGATTGTTTTCCAAATTGCCTGCTTTTCTCTTAATGGTTCAACGGAAGTTGTCAAATTTGGAATAGAAGCCACACGTGAATACGCACAATTTTATAACCAGCCTGAGTTCATAACCACGAGAGAGCAATGTTGTAATCAGGGGTGGATCCAGAAATTGTTATGGGGGCACTTGTCTGGAGGGGCGCCATTTCCTTATAGCGGCGCCACTGCGAAAGCACCTGGAGGGGCACCTCTGGATGCAAAATTTGAGCGGGCGGGATGCACTCGGCCCTTCCCGAATGGGCGACTTTCCTTCCAAGGGGATGCCTTTTTCATTCACAGGGGCGCCTCTGGCTGAAAAATTCGAACGGGTACACATGAACCTTTTCAGAGGGGCGCCTTTTCCCGGCGTGAGGGTCGCTACCTTCACGTGGGGGGCACATGCCCTCAGTGCCACACCCTTTATCCGCCCTGGTTGTCATTGCATCGAAATGTGTCCGCGTAAAACAGGAAAACATGGGCAAGGTTATTGTATGTCTATATTTACTACAATAAAACAATCGTCAAATATTTTATGTTTTTTCCTGCTACAAGAGGGCATCGTTTAACATACTTACAACATGGTTCGATGGTGATTGTGAAATTGGGCCTGCACATACGACAGAAAGCTAGATGTTCATAGGCAGTGATAAAGAGTGGAAATTGCTAATTTTGGCGTAACATTTTGTGGTCAATTTGCAGTATCAGGTGTTCTTTTTATGCTTTGGAATTTTAATTTGGAATACCATGTTTATGAAGGTGAGTAAGATGATGTAAACACTTGTTTTCTGTGCAAATGCTGAGTTTTCAGATTGTGAGCAAAATAATGCCGAAAATGGTGCTTTGAGTTAGGTAACATTCCACAAAAATAAATGTTTAAAAATAAAATGAAATGCAATATAACCTAGCCTAACATAGCCTAACCTACCTTTGGATACAAAATTACAAAAATACAATTAGGAAAATATCAAGCAATTTATTTTCTGGAAATTCTCAAAATTAAAGAAGAAACCTAACCCAGCCTAACCTAACCTAACCTGAACCTAAGCCTAACCTAACCTAACAAGAAAAGCTTGTACACGCATTTGCCTCCATAAAGCAAACAAATGGGTTAGGTTTGGTTGGGTTAGGTTAGCATAGGTTTTTTAAGTTCGAATTTTTTTGCAATTTTTTTTCCCAAAACAAATCTTTTTTCATTTGCACAGAAAATAAGTGGTCCCATCATCTTAGCTACCTTCATAAACATGGTATTCTGAAGAAAATTATTTGTTAAAAACAAAACGAACAAAAACACGTTATACTACAAATTTACTCATTTTGTCCGGAAAATATCATTTTTAACAATGGCAAATATCAAAACCGGACATTCAAAAGGAAGTGGCTGAAATCCAATATATTTTTTTTTTTTTGGGGGGGGGGGGCTACCCATCTATCTTGGTCAAACTTACCGCGTCCCTGGTTTGTCCCCCAAAATTTAGAAACTGTGGTTACACCCATGGGATAGACAATAAAGATATGAGGAAAACTTGGATCTGGACTGAGAGCTTGAGGACACCCATGGTGAAATGATGACAAAATTTGCACAGGGATGCTATGATGACGTTACATTTGCGCACAACCATGAATATGTGAGAATCCCAGCTAAGGTGCTGGTCGAAGAGGACACCTAACACTTTAATGGTGGGACGTGGAGTCATGATCGAATCTGGAAGAGTGATATGGAAGTTCACTGTCCTTTAATGACACCTTGGTGTCAAATAGGGTGAATTGAATTTTGTCCGGGTTCATCCTTAGGGTGCTGGACTGAAACCAATTTTGAAGATTAAATATGGACTCCTCGACCCGTGTCTTAAGGCTGGATAGGCCGGTGACGTTGGGTAGAGAATGATCTAGAAGCTGGGCATCGTCGGCATAGGATAATTGGCGGCCATGGGGAGGAAAGAGGGCATGTCGTTGATGAAGATGAGAAAGAGGAATGACCCGATGATAGAGCCTTGGGCCACGCCGTGAGCCAAAGGAAGGGTGGAGGAGCCGCGGCTCACCGTCTACTTCCGGTCGCTAAGGTAGCTGCGGAACCATTCCGTCGACTGCACGCCGTACCAGCTGAGCTTGGCCAGAAGGACACCATGATCGACGCTGTCGAAGTCTATCGAAGGCTGAGGTCTATCGTTGTTAGCGACGCGACGTGGCCCTTGTCAACCATCTATAGCGTCCATTCGACAGCATCGAGCATGGCGTCCTCCGTACAGTGATTCGGTCGGTAGGCGTACTGTAAAGGCGCGGGTACATGACTGTCATGCAGGTACGACACCAATTGCATGGAGACGACCTTTTCCGCGATTTTGGAGAGTACAGGCAGAACTAAGATTGGCCTAAAATCGCTAAGATCAGAATGATCGCCTGACTTAAAAATGGGCGTGACACGGGGGACTTTCTATGCAGTGGGGAAGGCCCGCATGACAACAGAATAGTTCATGAGATGGAGCATATTTGATGGCGTGGAAAGGGACTCCATCGACTCCGACTGTCCTAGATGTAGCCATTTGCCCTATCGCCTTAGAGATCAGGTGGAGTGGCGGGACGCAACACTAGCGCCGACGCACACTCTGGGCGGCCCGGGGCCAGGCGTTCACCTCGTCCAGTCTTGGTGCTAAGGACCTGGCGTTTATGTGTCCAAACTTGTACGATTTCCCAGTGCCGCTTGGTGGCTGTCCTCGTGCATGGGTGTCAGAGCAGGTGGTACTGACGGTCTCGGCTGATGTAGGAGGCCTGAGCACGCGTCCGGTAGTCTCCGGTACTCCCACTGGTCTCGTAGACGGAGAGCGGCCTGGGCGAGCTGGGCGACACTCTGCACGACGGGGGTTTCTCCAGTGCCATGAGTGGTCTGCAGAGCAGCACTCCTTTGAGCTGATATTGTTGATCGTTGCATGGCTCTCCTTTTCACCTGTCGTCAGCCCTGGCACCATCACCTCCTCAGCCGTCGGCGAGGGGACGGCTCGCACTGTTGACTTTAGCGCTGGCTGCGGCCGGGGTCGGTCCGGACCTCCGAACACGCAGACGTCTGCGGCTGCTGTCCTATGGGGAGGAGTTGACGAGGGTAAAGAAGTGCAAAACGATTGATGGTCATGTTCCTGAGCGTCTGCGGCTGGTGGCTGTTCGGCAGTTGGTAGGTACGGCGATAGTTCTATATATTTTTTTTTGCTTCTTTCTCGGATGCTTGAACTTAGTCTTTTTCCTCCGCCTGAAACTCTGTAAATTGTTTGATGCAAACACCTGCCATCTGTACACTCTTTCCCTCATCGCCACCTACAACACAAACACATTCAACACTACACTTGCAAAAATACCACTAAAACATGGACAGCACAACACCCACACCCAATGGGAATTTGTATTCTGCCGCCGGGACGACGGGGAGCTTATGGGATACCTTGACGCCTGGGCGGTGTAGGAGAACTCTCCTAGTCCACAGGAGCGCCCCTACACGCCAAACAAATAAGACCAGGGACACTCCTCATTCAAACAAATGAAGCTATAGATGGTCGGATTCTTCCGACCATCCATCGCATCCACAACACGCCCATCACAATCAGAACCACACACTTAAACACATCACAAGGTACTATACGCGCTCGGGAGTTGGCCTGCATGTCGGCGGAGACCGTGGCCCTCAAACTAGAGGACCAAGGTGTCTCTGCCGCATGCAGGCCCCCACACCACCAGACATACACACATCACACCTCATTATACTGACGTTCAACATTAGGAAACCCCCTACCCATATAAATAATCCGCCTCGTCCACCTTCAGGGCTGGGTCATGTCCCGGGCCAGGGCGTGGGTCCTGGACCCGCAGTCTGCGTGGCTCGCTCGCCACTCAAAGCCGGGTAGGCACAGCACAAGCACCACCACCACCACAAACAGACAGAGTACTCGGCTCTGCCAACACACGCACCACCAAAACGCAAAGCGGACGCCCGGACACAAATTGACGAAGCACAAGTTTGCACTCGGACACAAACACGGACTCGGACCAGACCACACCAAATCCTGAAATGACAACACTCCCCACGTAAGACAACACCACCAATCCGCCCACCGCAACCGCCAGTAAAACGCACCACACAAACAGTACGGCAATACTCCACTTATGGAACCCTCCACTCACGCCAGCACCAACAAACAATCAGCACAATACTACGGTGGAACACATATGGACTGATTGGACACTGGCACAAACTCAAACACTACGACAAAGACCACCAATTAAAGCCATAGTACTCAGACACAACATCATCATATACCCAAAAAATATCGCAGACATTTTCGCACCCAAATAGCACCTTAGATCATCAATACTCCCACGTGACGCCCCACCCCCAATCAGACATACACGCCCACATCTTTACAACACTAGGTTCACACTAGCAGAATTACAACTAGCAATCCCAGGAACATCAACCAACCCGATGACATATACTACTCATTTCTCAAACACTGCAACACAAGCATTACACACCCTTCTTGACACGTACAACACTGCATGGACAACCTACATATACTCCCCAATCTTGGTTACACGCTCTTCTCATTCCTATCCCCAAACCAAATAATGGGCCAACTCTCTGCAATTCTACCGTCCTATCGCCCTAACCAGCTGCTAAAATATACTTTTCGAACGCCTCGTCAAAAACGCATTATTTACATCATTCAACCACACAAACTAATATCTCCTGTCCAATCAGACTTTCTTCTTGACATATCTTCCATAGATAATCTCAACTATCTTATCACACACATCCAGTAAGCGGCGGCAAGGAAACGTTCCACTGTCGCCGTCTTCCTGGACATAAAACACGCCTACGACACCATCAACATAATAACATTACTACAACGCTTACATAGCCTAGACATACAGGGACGACTTCCACGCTATCTCCAATTCAACTTACTAAATCGATCATGTCAAGTTAAAATTGGACCCAACACTTCAGACAATAAATTCCTCATCATTGGTTTAGTGCAAGGATTAGTTTTTAGTCCTCACTTTTTTTTCCTTAGCGGAGGCAAAGTGCCATCCGCTAAAGGAGAGATACTTTAAAGAAAGGACTACATTAAACGGGCTTATGTGGCATCCGGTATCAGACAATCAAGAAAGGAAAGTAGGGTAACGCCGGCAAACAAGAGAAGTGGCGCAAGGGGCGTGGTATACTTCATTCTCGGTAAAAATTCAGTCATCATCGACAACGTTTTGTCAAAATTGCACTCTATTCTGACGACATCGCCTACTATGGACTTAACACGAAACACCAACTCACGCAATAACAACACTACAACACGCACTTACAGAATTACACAAGAAACTCTCATTACTAAATTCATACATGGCACCACACAATTGCAAATGCATACTCTTCGGCTACAAACGACCCACAGATTCACAACCACTTAAATTAGACCACACGCCCATACCTTTCATTACGACAGCAAAATTCTTAGGCATCACATTAAACCCACGTCTTACTTTTCGGCCACACATTTAAAATACCCAAAAACTCTCATTAAAAAGAGTAAACCTTTTACGAGCAATATCCGGCACAACTTCGGTATCCGACCGAAATACACTACTGACTCTCTACAAATCAATCATTCGGCAAATTATGGAATACGGATCCCTACTTGTCGAAAACACTGCTCCAACAACACTCCAAATTCTTGCAAAAATTAAAGATCAATGTCTTTATATTGTCACAGCATGTAGAACCTAGAACATACAGAACATCACCCTCACACGCTCTTCACATATACAACCACATACCACAACTACAACACAGACCAACAGCAGCATTCCTTAGATATCACTACAAAACACAACTCATTTGACAACACCCATGCACTCAGGCACTAACAATTCGCACCAAACGTAAACACCAACTTATGAACTCACAACTACTCAAAACAACAATAGAATGCGGCATACACCAGCTAGCAAACAAACTACACGTCACTCTCCCCACTCTAAAACCACTCCCACCATAAACTGCATGGTGGAAACACCAAACGTCCACAACACACTTTCTCATATACAAACCAAAGCACACCCACACATACACAGAAATACGACAACTCTCTCGGTAATTCATATCCGAATACCTAAATTACAATATCATATGCACCGACGGCTCCAAATCACACAGCACAGCAGACGGGCACAGCGGCGGTGCTGTACCCCGGGTTATCTTGCATGGACGTCTGCCCGACACAGCATCTACATACACAGCAGAATTATACGCACTCTTTTGAGCTACTCTACTATCAACAGCACATAAATTGCACACAATATCACAGCCACAGACGCCAAATCAGCAATGCAAAGCATAACACGCTACACCACATTCAAACACCCTCTCATCCTCAAAATACTACACATGCATAACGAACTAACAATTCATAACTTCTTCTTTGGATCCAGAGCCACACAAACATGCATGGAAACGAACACGCAGACATCGAAGCAGGCCCAGCCACAACACTGCAATAAACCATACTCCATACTCAATCGCCTGTTACCCCCACACTACACCAGGAAATCAACAAACACATTCAACATAGATGGGACTCGGAAAGAACACAACACGAAATACACCCCAAACACGAACATTGGAAAACTATCAATCAAAACAGCACACATAAAGGACGCACACTGACACGACTGCGCATCGGACACACAGCACTCACCCATTCATACCTCATATTCAAACGTCCACGACCGCAATGCACAACATGTCACCAACTAGTTACAATCCAACACATACGCATACACTGCATCAAATACACCAACGAAAGCCAACATATCGCAAACTACTACACCACAAACAACATCCCACTAAACATCACCACTCTCCTCAACAACGAACACCCAATAATACACGACAGTATCTCCCCCTTTCTTTGAATTACACCTATACTTCATGATCCGTGAAAACAGAAAGAAAAATGAACAAGGAAAAAAATGAGAAATATCGTAAAAAGAAAACACGAATAAAAGACTCAGAAAAAACGACAAAAAAACAACCATAAATATCTAAAAAAGTAAAGGAAGCAAATGAACTCAAACGAAACATACTAAAAAGAAAACAAACAAAAATAATCAGCGTTCCCAAAGTGCATGTGTCTTTGCAATGCTAATACTACTGTGGTGATGCCCCGTTCCCAACAACCCACTACACCCCGTACCCGTCAGACACCGTCCGGACTGACAACTCGTCGCTGCTTCGTCACCTTCGGCCTCCGACCAACTCCGACTACTTTAACCCTACGGCATCTCTGCTGAACTCTACTCATCCCTTCTCATCTATCTTCAAGACGTTCAATTCAACGTTCAATGAATGACGTTCAATGAATTCAATAATCCTTGCACCCATTTACTATGCCTATGACACCTACACATCTACCTATATACATCTACACACACAGCAACACACACACACACACACGCACACGCACACACGCACACGCACACGCACACGCACACACACACACATACACACACAAACACAAACACACACACACATACCCCCCCCACACACACACCGCGCTGCATGCGCGCACCCAAGTCTGCCGCTCGTATCGATCGGATCTAACACAGCTGCTATAGCTGAGGACATTGATCGCATTGGCCGCGTTCGGCCAGTGACGCACGTGACTCGACACAGTAACATCGAATGCAGCGATTTACACCGGTACATGCGTTGCCTAATAATTTATACTCGTTAATCGACAACGGCGAGGACATTGCTGCCACCGGCCAGTCCAATGCTTGCTGGGGAATGGGCGGTGGTGAAACCTGAGCCAGATCTGGTACAAGCGACAAACAAACAACAAACAACTGAAATAAACACATTACTCATTGGTAGCTACACAAGCTTTATACTTTTGGAAATAACTCGTATTTTAGGTCGCCTTCTTCCAACCGGCAATATGCGCCCAGGGACAAATCTCAGACACTGTCTGAAGCGCGTTCATGAGGTCCCCATAAGTCCGGCCTCAAGTACCAATGATTTTGAAGTTGAAGGACTCGTGCTATTTTGATCCCATATACACGGATATTGCTCTGTTGAATGTACGTCATAGATCGGATTTCGGACCCGCTATACATGGTCGTTTAAACATTGAATGGAAGGAAAGTCATCTGTGCTTTGACATCACTACCTATATTCAGCCATGGACAGATAACGAGGTAGTCCCTTTAATGAGTCTAACCAACGTGACGAAGTCGTAATTATGGGTATGTGGCGAAATTACTGGGGTGGGGGAAAGTTTGTTGGACGTCAGCCAACTTGCGTAGAATACGTGTCTTTCTATTTTTGATTCATTTTTAAGTTTCTTAATCCCCCACACGTTAACAGGTGTACCAGAAGACCCATACAAAATCCGCAGCATGCCTCAGGACAGTTCGAATCCCTACATCATAATATATGACCTGACTAAGGTCACAAAGATAACGCCTGGATGAACAAATGCTCCGATATTCTGCTTCTTCCTACTTTTGGAGCACTGCTGGAACGCAGCCTCGAGACTATTTGAATCAAATGTTGAAGTGAGTCGGTTGGTGGTCGGAATATACGACCAAGAACCGGGAGCAGAATGGGAGCAATTTTTTATTCATGATATCTAGCATACACCACACAAGCTCCCGGCATGCATTTGAAGTACCAGTATAAGGCGCCTATTCGGGCGCCGCACTAGTGATGACGGTGTTAAACGTGGCCTGAAGTCAAATACCAGTGGCTATCGGTCACAGGAGCATTGTACTGGGTGTTTTTAGAATCATGTGCCCTCAAGCACGTACGCAGCTCGAAAATGGTTGCGAATGCGATGCATGCACCGAATGGCATTGATAAAAACGGAGATAAAAAGTGCCATCTCACCCTGGGACAGCATTCGCTCCCACGGAATACAAATCCAGCAGTGACATTTCACCACCCGGAGAGGGTGGCAAGTGCGGGCCGCACGCGGGGTGCAGGGTGAGGTGCTGCGCGATTGAATGCCACTGCAAGTCGCTGTCTTGGAGAACTAATGATAATACGTCAGGACAAATATTGTGATGAAGGCTGGCAAATCTCAAACTGAACCTAGCAGTCTGGCTCTGAGCGGCACAATTATAACTTTCCATGATTAAACACGAGGTACTGTTGAAAGTTGCCTATGGTGGAAAATCTGCCAGGAATCTCTTGCTTTGGATACAGATGAAGAGAGGAATGAGGAAGAGGAATTTCGGGATAAAATGGTATGAAATATAAATTAAATCTGCACATATGCAGAGAGCAGCCGAGCAGCAGCCGCCACGTGCTAGACCTGTACTCCGTCCATTGCTCCAGACCAGGCTGTCAGGCAATGGGTTGGGGTCGCCCTCCCATGATTGAGCGGCCGCCACCTAGAACTCCCAGCAAAATGAGCTAGAACTCCCAGCAAGAGGCTCTAGAGCTCCCAACAGGACAGCTTCCGACAGCAGTGTATCAGCTTTGCAGCTGTTGAAATACCACGCCATCGCTCACTGTACACGACGCTTCCTTCATCGGTGTCGGGGTAGCAGGCATGATCCAGTTGGCCAACTGAAGCCGTGTAAATGGCTTATCGAAGGGGAGGGGGCATTGGGGGCAGTTCCCCTTCCCCCTGAGAGGTTGTGGGGCCCCAGAGAATCGCGCCGAGGTTCGTAACAATTGCGTCAGACTTCCTAAAAATCCCGCTGGATCCCCAAAGATCGCTCCGAGGCACATAAAAATTACATTGGGTACCCAAAAAGTCGCGCCGGAGTCACTGAAAATGACGCCGAGGTCCCGCAAAATCGCACCAAGGTCCCTGAAAATCACATTGTGGCTAAAAATTCGTCCCGGGGCCCAAAATGACGCTGGGGGCTGCACAAATTGTGACCGGGACCCCAGAAAATTCAGCTTGGGCCCCCAAAATATTGCGCCGGGACTCCGAAAAGTCGCGCTGGGAACCCCGAAAATAACGCTGGGGCTCAAGACGTCTCCCTGGGCCCCTGAAAATGACTGGAGCCACACAAAGACAGATCGGGCCCCTGAAAATCATGCTGGGGCCCAAAAGCTAGGGCCGGGACCCCCGAAAATTGCGCTGGGCCCCCAAAAAGTCGGACCGGAGCCCCTGAATATCACACTGGTGGTCTCAAAAGAACTTAAAATTACGCTTGGGGCCGAAAACATCAGGCCAGAGCCCCTGAAAATCACGCTGGGGGCCCAAATAAGTCGTGTCATGGTTCTTGAATATCACGATGGGGACCCAAAAAGGTCGGGCCTCGGCCCCTGAAAATCACGCTGAGCCTTGGGGCACCGAAAAGTCTCGCCCGGACCCCTGAAAACACGCTATGGGCTCGACAGGTCCCACTGGGGCACCAAAAGTCCCATCGGCACCACCCAAAATGAACCCGAGAAAACGGGAGAAAAATACAGTCCGGAAATGGAAAGATCGCTGTGGAGGTCCAGCAATCGTTCCAAAAAGCCCAGAGAACAGTGTTGGGTCCCTAAAAACGTCACGAGGGCACTAAGACTCGCTTTAGGGATCCAAATAAATGACGGCAGGGCCCCCAAAAATCGTACTTAGACCCAAAAAAGTTGCATCGCTGTCACTGAAAGGCCCAACAAGTCACACTGGAGGCACAAGTCGCACCGGAGCCCTGCAAGTCGTAGCTGGCTTCCCAAAGATCAATTCCTACCCGGAATGTCACTAGGTGGTCACACAAATTGCATCAAACACAAAAAAACGCGTCTGACCCCGGAAAAGAAGCGTGTTGGGGCACCGAAAAAAATACACCATGAGCCCGAAGAATCGTACTGGGGCACAAAAATATCGCACAGGGGCTTATCAAAACAGAACTCCAGCCCAGAAATTACAAAAGGACACCATCGAATCGACTCGACCACCGGAAAATGCATAACAAGTCTGGAATAATGTTCCCCGAATGGCCTTTCTACTCTGAAGGGTGCCATCGGCTGAAAAAGAACTCGTTGAGCAGCCGTGGTGGCTTGCCAAAGATGCAAATTACTGCCCCTCCCCCCCCCCCCTCCTGAGAGTGTGGGCACCCAAGAATCGCGCCGTGGTCCCCAAAAATCGCTCTGGGTCCCATAACTTTGCGTCGGGCCCATAGGGGGCTCTAAATAAATACAACGAGCACCAAAAAAAATCGCTCGGGGCCCGAAAATTTCCGCCGTGGCCCACCGAAATCGCACTGGGGCCCAGCCGAGTATAACGCGCTCCGCGAACTCGCGCCCAGCCCCCGAAATATTGCGCTCGTGACCCAATATTCCCGACGGTAGTCTGGTTGGTGTATCAAAAATTGATCTAGGGGCTACCAATAATTGGCGGTGATGGGCCCAAATAAGCACAGCGTGGCCTCAAAAATCGCATTGGGACCCGTTAAAAATCAAGCAAGAGCCCTCCAATATAAGGAGAAATGGCGAAAAATAAATCTCCGAGCACGGAAAATCATTACGGATCCATTTTTAAGTTTTAAAAGTACCGGAGCTAGGAAAATCACAGTGGGACACAAAAATATGGCATCGGGGGTCCAAAATTTCAGGCCGGGCACCGGACTTTAAAAACTCAGAAGAAGTCACCGAAAATTGATTCGAGCCTGGAAAATGGGCGTCTGGTCTCCTCGGGACTATGCGCCTTGACCCAAAAAGTCGCGCCGCGACCCCAATAAATTATACCGGAGCCCCACAAATTGTGGTTGGGTTCCACAAATGTGCGTCAGGAACCTCAAATAAACGCAGCAGGACCACAAGAGCACAGCGGGAGGCCGAAAACGCACCGTGCCTTCCAAAGCGCACCGAGTCTCGCAAAAAGGGCAGGGCCTTAAAGCATGCGTTACAGCCCTAAATAAACACATCGGTAGCTGGGGGATTCCAAAACAAATCGACCAGACAAATGGGTGATTGTCCACCCTCATGTCTCAGATTTTTAGCAAAATCTTATGCCCTGAATCCACCTGTGCAAATTTTACTGCGATCAGGTCAACGGTTCAGGAGTTATAGCCTCGGACATTTCTGGAAGGTCACTCTGTAAGGTTATGTTCGGTGGCCGATAACTAAGTTAATTTTCAGTGAAAATATAAATATCCGGACATTTTTGAACTCGCAAGATTCAAGGAATCCAATTCTTGTAATATTCGTAATTTGTGATGAATAATAAAAGAGTTACCCCATGACCTCAGGACACGTGACCTCCGGTGACCTCGATGCCCGTGAACATTTACTTTTTAAGATTGACACGATGGAAGGACCATATTTTGCTTGACATATAACGAATAAAATAATAGCGCTTTTACTACAAGTGTTCGTTTGGAGAGCGCAAACTATATCATATGTGAAAATTATCGAGGATTGTACTTCTGACTCGGCCAGGCCGGGCTGTCAGCAGAGCCCAAGCCAAGAAAGGGCCCCTGACTTGATGGACAGGGTCCAAGCGTTTGAAAAGGGCCCTCCGGCTTGCCGGAAAAGGCCCTGGGTCGTTAAGGAGGGCCCCTGAAATTACGGAGGGGCCCTAGTTGCCGCATGGGACCTCGGGCCGTCAGAAAGGGTCCTTGGGCCGACGGAAGTGGCCCAAGCTGTTGAAAGAGGGCCTCCGGCCTGACAGAGGAGGCACTTGATCGCTAAGGAGGTCCACTACGCCGACGAAGAGGACCCCTAGCCGTTGGAGGACCCGGGCCGTCGGGGAGAGCCCAGAGCCGGCATGTAGGGCCCTTGGGCCGATGAGGGTCGGAACCGCACAGGGGCCCCTTGCATGATAGAGGAGGCCCAAGCTTTTGAAGAAGAGATTCCGACCGGACCGAGAGTGACCTGAGCCGTGAAAGAGGGTCTCTGAGCCGACGGATGGGGCCCTACGCCGGACTTGCAGAGCCACTGGGTCGGCTTTGGCTCACGCTGATGGAGAGGGTCTCAGAGCTGACAACGGGCCTCAGACCGATAAAGAGACCCCGAACTTCGGAGACGATCCGAGCTGAAGCAGTGGGTTCCCGGTGTTACGTAAAGGGCTAAATTTCAGCAGCCCGGTCCCATGGAGGGGCCCGGGCTGCTACGCAGTAGTGGCGTTTCCAAGGGGTAAAGGGGTACCCGCTCCCTGTCGAGTCCAATGGAGCCCTCCCGGCGACCGCCTTGAGGGGCAGAAATATAACCGAAGTAATGTTTAAGTACATTTAATAGCTTGTGTGGAAAGTGTCCTTGGCAAGTGAAGAGGTTCACCCTGAGGGCTAGCAAGGGCCGTGAAGACAAGAGAGGACCCGCTCAAGAGCTAGAGTGATTATTCCAGCTGGAAAGAGCAGTTTCAGCTGGAATTAACCCCTAACGGCTGAAGAATAAACAGTCACGTGAGGGTCTGCGAAGGCTGGGATGCTCTTTGGGTCTGAAAGGGCACCTGAGGGATCAACAGGACCCATGCGACCTGAAGAGGACTAGTGAGGGCCCATCTCAGATCTGAAATCCCCGAGATGAGACCTAGACAAGACTATAGGAAATTGGGATGGGCCCCTACAAGTAGGAGAGGGCCTTGAGTGATGTAGAGGATCTCCTGAGAGTCGGAAAGGACTTTACTTCGGGGACTTAGGGGATCTAAAGATTCCCCAAGGGCTAGCGATCGTTGTGAGGAATACTGAGAGCCAATTCCAGAGCTAGAATGTCATTGCCAGCCAGAAAAACTTGAGGAGTAGGGATGTCCCGTGAGATCTAGAGCTGACCGGACTGTGATGCTTCTGATGCTTGGGAGGAACACTGGGGGATAAACAGAGCCACCTAAGAGCTAAGGGGAGTTCCGAGAACTGGCGATGTTTGCGAGAAATTGTGAGGGCTGTCTCAGAGCTGCTTTGTCACGAAGGAAGAGGTGGAGAATGTCACTGCGAGCCTCGCAGGTCGCTTTACGAAAGTTCTTGACATCAAGGGAACAAAAATGTCACAAGTTCTCGCCTGCTGATGTTACGACTGTTTTGGTACATGTATTGCCGAACGGCGAGGGACGTGCCGTAAAAGTGTCACGATAGGTGGACAAAGACAAGTTAGACACGAGACAGAAACAATGGGGTCTGAAAGTTGATAAAGATGTAGATGGCGCTGAGAGTCAATGGTCACCCAGCCTTCTGTGGCGAACCTAAAGCGCTATGTTTTGTGGGTTAGGGAGGGCAGAATCTTTATATTTAAAAAGCCTATTGTACATTTTGTAAGCAGCGTATGTTGTTTGCGCGTATTTAATTATGTTGAATGTACTTCAGACACGTCTAGTTTGCTGGAATATTTACCATTAGTGCGCTAGAAATTAGGAGAAGCAAGCCAGAAGTATGGGTGTATGTGCGGTTCCCGGCTGCCATAAACGTGATCCATCTATCAGGTTTCCAGCAGACTACAAGGTAAGAAGGCAGAAAATTGATTTGAAAAACAACTATTGTTTGACTGCCTTTCCGTAAAAGACGTAGTGGGAACCATTTAGGAAAGCACTGGTAAGGTACCTAGGCACATTAGGTACCAAGGTAAGTACCTATCTATTGTCCAGACGGTAAAAACTAGTTTATGTCATGTCAGTGGCAGAAACCATGGCTGGTATTTACCAGTATTTACCAGTATAAAGTGGTTAATACCAGTATAAATGAGTCAACACCACTGGTTTATACCGGTTTATACCAGTAAAAACCATCCTGTGGCAAAAACTGGTCAACCCTGGTAGGAACAGTTATCTAAGTAGGTTGAGGTATGGGGAAGCAATATTATATTAGCTTAAAGATTATTAAATGCATCCACCAATATTATGCACATATTGTTTGTGAATGCATCATTAATTTATTGTAAAATTGTATTGCAACCCCTGCAAAAAGGACTCCAAAAAAGTTACCTTAGTTACCCTGGCCATGGTTGAGGTGGCCACAGCATATTCTCCACCCATGCTGCTTACCTTACCTTACCTTAAGTACCTATTGTCGGGTAAAAATTACGCCAAAAAGTTGGTCCTGATTATAACAAAACATTACCCTTTCCTTATCTCAGTCCTGTTGATTCAGATTAGAGTCGTTAGTAAAAAGAGAATAAGGAAAATCATCCACACAAACACACACACAGATGCACATATCACATGCACCCATGCATACACAACACCCACACCCTACACTCACCCAACAAATCTCACCAAAAGCCAGCACATGCATTTTTAACAGTAGGTGGGTAGAGATCTCTTATCTCTGGACCAGCTCTTCCTTCCTGCCCTTTGTGGATGCATGCCTTTCCCTTAATAAGCTTGAAAGTTGAGGTGTTGTGAAACTCCCATAAAAATCCCTATCACTATTCAAGTCCATAATTGCGCCTAGTAGCTACCACCGTAACGTGCAGTCAATAGCAAAGCACTTGCCAGCTCAGACGCGTATGTTCTACCCAAGCTAGTGGCCAGAGTACGATAATTGGCGAGTTCCTGGCACACTGTAACCCATGAACAACCTTTCTTCAACACAATATTTCCGAAATCCTTGGCCTAAATGACTTGCAACCCTAATAAAAGCCACATGCCACATGCCAACACCGACTCCCGGCAACCCCACGCAAAATGCACAGCAAAGATGGCCGACGCCTCCTCGTCGGGTGACCATTGCGTACAGCGCCGCCCTGGTGGCCAAATCGTAGCTTTCAGACCCCATTGGTGCACATATGAACCATGGTTTGTTACCGCAGCTAGTTGCAGATGTGTGTGTTGATCTATCTTTGGGCAT
Source organism: Ashinkailepas kermadecensis (assembly GCA_034440615.1). Classification (NCBI taxonomy): domain Eukaryota; kingdom Metazoa; phylum Arthropoda; class Thecostraca; family Neolepadidae; genus Ashinkailepas; species Ashinkailepas kermadecensis. The sequence continues at coordinate 28,311 of JAOTOM010004192.1, forward strand.
ATAACAAAAACTTTGGATCGTTTCCATGCCCTAAAATATGCAAACGGTATTTCGATGCACTTCTGACGGGGCATAGTTGTGACGTGATGTACCTCCTTATTTCTCAGTTGGATACATGTTTGCTCTAAACATACAATGGTTGTGTAACTATGGTGTATACATTGCCCTCATGAATCCCGACGGGTCGTGTTTTCTGTGAGAATACAAGCATTAACAGATGTCAGGAAGGGTTCTCAGCAAACTAAATTGAGACGCATTTACTCAGCAAAATATCTGGATATAACAAAACACAGGCTACTGGTGCCGACCACAGCTCAGTTGAGGCCAATGGCCACTTCCGACGTCAGTAGGCGTCTTTTATCTTATATAGATAACTGGATATTGGAGGTAAATAAGTACATTAGAAGACATAAATCCACACAATGCCAGAGAACACGTTGCTACGTGTTATCAAACCGCATCTCGATTTTGGACGGAGAGACGGCCGAGTTACTAGCTCAATCTTCGAAAGACTTCAAATATGGTAAAGTCGTCTATTTTTTAGGTGCTATATATCAAGCCAAAATGGTCCTTCCATTCTGTCACTTAAAAATACAAAAAATTCACGGGTATCGAGGTCACCGGAGGTCACGTGACCTGAGGTCATGGGGTAACTCTTTTATTATTTATCACATATTATAAGTATTGTCAGAATTATAATCCTTGATTCCTTGCGAGTTCAAAAATATCTGGATATTTATATTTTGACTGATAATTCACTTAGTTATCGGCCACCGAACATAACCTTGTAGGGTGACCTTCCAGAAATTACCGAGGCTATAACTCCTGAACCGTTAACCTGATCGAAGTAAAATTTACACAGGTGGATTCAGGGCATAAGGTAACCCTATACACCAATTTTTGATCAAAATATGAGACATGAGGGTGCCGGGCCCTGGTCGATCTGTCGTGGCAAAAAAAAAGGATTTCCCCAGCTCAAAAAAAGGATAACTGAGGTTCTCAAAGCACACCGGGGACATTAGACCGTATGGGGGCCTCAAAAACAGGCTGGGCCCCTAAAAAGGAACAACACGATCGGGCACTAAATATACACATCGCGGTCTTCGATAAACGCGCCGGTACCTCAAAAATATCGTCGGTTATTAAAAATGCAAAAAAGTTTTTAAAAAAGAGCTCGGGTCTCAAAAACATGCCAGATCCATCACAAAAAATTGACTGAAGTCCTAAAGCACATCCTTATAGGAAGAAAAACGCAACGGGTCCAAAAACAGAATGCCTATCTAGGGCCTCGGTTCGATAGCCAATCTGGGAGCGTATTTAACCGAAGAGGTGAGGTGCATCAAAGCTAATCGGGTATCCGGATTTCTTAACCACGAGAAAATGTGGGAAGAAGAAAAATAACTAATCATCGAATTGAATTAGTCGAATTTCTCCAGCGACACCCCATACGAAGCATTCCACACGTCAAATATGGTACAAGACCATCATGTGGCAGCAATTAGCAAAACGTAGGTGACCTAGCAGAAACCGGAGAATCACACAATGCGCAAGGCGAGTATGCATGTGCACGAAAGTTGGCGGTTTGGCGATCGGCCGTTATTAACTGGAATGCTTGAAATTAGGAAATTTTTCGGATTAGCTTCCTTTTAGGATTTAGGAAATTTCGCATTTTTAAGTGATTTGCACTGGCGGATCCAGGGGGGGCATTCCGGCCATGCCCCCCTCCCAAGCGCTACAAAGGGGGGGGGGGGGGCATAGTGTCTTTTGACCCCCCAAACCAACAAAAGTAAACTAAATTAAAATGCAGTAACCTTTGCTGAGGTTAAAAAATAGCGTTCCGGGTGAAATAATATCCAATTTTAATGGTATTTTGTTATAATTGTTTGGAAGTACAATATGGTAGCATAGTAGATTCTGACACATCGAGGGTTCTATGCTGTTGAAGTTCTCTGCTTACAGCAAGAGATGACGAAATCAGCAGTTTCCTTATTCCTTCGTCAGATAGGTTCATGAGGTTTGTTTAGCCAGTAACGGGCAAGCGGACCCAGTGAGCCAGATTTCGAAAGCGGAATTTGAACAGGATGTTTTGTGCGAGTGACCAGTTGAGCCCAGTTGAGCAGCATGTTTCGTATGTTGGTGTTGGGGCAAGGCCATATAGCCATATAGGTGTTGGGGTTGGCTGAGATGAAGAGACAGGCTACATTGACTGATTTTTTCAAGAAGATTAGCAAGAGGAGGTATGTATTTATATCCTGAATAAGAGATAACTGGTGGGTTTGCATGTAGGGGAGATTCGGGTGGTAGGACCGGGCTATCAAAGTTTAAGGGTATTATTGCAGTTTAAGTTATCTACGAAACAAGTTTTACCCATACCCTCATGCACTGGCGGATCCAGGGAGGGGCCATTCCGGCCATGGCCCCCCCGAAGCGCTTAAAATGGGGGCCATAGTGTCTTTTGGCCCCCCGAAACCAACCGAAGTCAACTAAATTAAAATGCAGTAACCTTTGCTGAAGTTAAAAAATAGCGTCTGGATGAAAGAATCTCCAATTTTAAACGATTTTTAAAAAAATATATAATTGTTTGGAAGCCTGAGTATGGTAGCATAGTAGATTCTGACATACATCGAGGGTTCCATGCTGATCAAGTTCTGCTTACAGCAAGAGTTGACAAAATCGGATCCGTCAGTGTCCACGTGCACGAACGTTGACGTGGTACAAGACGTTGAACGTGAACGTGAACGTTTTGGTAAACAAGAACAAAAATCCGGTAACACAGAAACGGTGGAGGTAGGCTGGGGCCCCTACACAGGAAATTATGTTGTCAATTATTATTTTACTTTTTATTTTATTTTAATTTTAATTGTTATTTTAAAAATGTGCCCCTTTGCCAAATAGTGGTCGAAATCCGGTGCTTTTAACCAAAAATAGTGGGAGAATGGGCATCCTCCAAATCCGTTCGACCCCTCCCCTGATGCAATTCCTAGGTACGCCACTGGGGGAGGGGAGACGGGGGGGGGCTGACGCCGAAAACCGAAAGTTGGCCCCCCCCCAAACCGGTGGGCTAGATCCGCCAGTGGTGATTTGCACAGGTGTAGTTTCAGCAATGCCAGGTGAGTTATCAAAGGATATCAAAACCATACCCTTCGAACAGGATGCGATGAGTTAGGGTTGAAATCCGTTGACTCAGAAACGATGGTGGTAGATTAGCCCCCTCCAAAGGATAATTAAGTTGGTCACTATTTATGTTATTTTTTTTTTTAAATCTACAAATGGTCCACTTTGAAAACAGATAGTGGCCGAAATCCGGGGACTTTGAAATGGGGGAAGCTGGGCCTCTCCAGATCGCCCCCCCTCCCCTGACGCAAATTCTAGGTACGTCACTGTACCTTCGCGAATGCCAAATGTCATCATGTCCACCAACTTACGCATACACTAATTGATATTCGGGGCGCAGCCAATAAGTGTGTCGATATTTTCCATGCAGTGCCATTTGAAATGTTTCTTTTGATGTTTCATTAAGTTCAATCTGAAACCGGTAGGTTACTTAGAACGGTACCTCTATGTCGCTTTTTGGCAGTAACGACACCCATGTGTGGTGTTCCGTGTTCCCACGTTGAACAAGACTTCAGCAGCCACCTGGTCACTTCCTATCCCTCTTCATCTATATTCGTGAGCACATGGGTCAAGCCAACTGGAAGGTTCCCCATAATGAGCACTCTGGGTAGACATAGGCAGCTCTCAAGGGAGAGATAGAGGCGGGCGCGACAACAGTCAGTTATTGCAGTGCTATCATATATCTTGCCAAACCATGCTATCAGCAATTGGCATTGCAGAGCAGACCGCATCAAAATGATACACGCGCTCAGGAATGTCAGTCTCGTTGCTGTCAGGAACGAAGCCTGGGGACTTCCTAAACATCAGAGTCTCGTGTAAAAAAAACTGACTTGGAGGGGGTGGGGTGCGCTGAAATTGGCTCCAATAGGATCAAATCACAGCCTTCCGAGTCCCCAGTAATACTTCAGCTAAAACGTCCTGAGCCTAATTGAAGGAAATCTGAAATATTTCTTGGCACATTCGGTTCACCTGGCGACCCAATTCAGCAACTGCAGTAATTGAGACATCGAGGAAGAGTGGTACGTAACATACACTGCAAAACAAGATTAGCACCCCTTTGGTGCTATTTCACAAGCCAAATTCCAGCACCACAGGGCTGCTTGTGGGACTGAATCAGCATCATAAAGAATCAGGGTAAGACTAGACAAAGAATATACTTTCGTTAGCCCGGGCAAAATATGCTAAACATTAACATTAGTGCACACTCGAACAGGGGTGGTTTGAGCTGCAATAACATCTTGCGTACCGTGCGTGCGATGCATGGGATCCCCAGGAATGAAATGGAATAGTGCAGTGGAATAACACGAAGTTCAATTCACCTATCCGTACATTTTACCATGTCTATCCTTGTACAGAAGACTACTGAAACATACCATCCATCATAGGTGAATGAGGCTAGTTTCAAATAACATTGCCCGCTCTTTCTGAGCACCACTGGTTTTGATGTTGAAAGTGGAAACGGCTTGCAATAATGGTGGAAGACATTTGTTCGATTGCTTGTGTTATTGCTGTTCATATTGCACACGTCTCGTGTTCACACTTTAATTCATAAGTGCTCTCTTATACAGTGCATAAGTACTAAAGGTGTTCCGATCCGATAATTTTCAGATTGAAATGTGGAAATGACCAATTAGCATCAACAGGGCACCAACCAGGGGATCTGGACCATCACAATCCACCCGGGATCTGCAGCCATATGCAGTGGACATCAGACTGTCTGCATTTTCTCTTTTAGCGGTCTTAGCCAATTTCATTCTGTTTGGTTTAAAGAGCACACTCAAGAAGAGCTTGAGTGGATTTCACATGGACGTATTGTGGCATACTGATACAAAACACTATTTTTCTCCTTGTTCCTGTTGTGATTTCAATTCAGGTTGGTTGTGTTAAGTACGCTCCGTCGTGATCCCTCTGCCTACCCCGCCGATCCTCGATTCCTCTGCCAGCGATATCGACATGCAGATCCCGAGACCTCAGCATTCGGTTTACAGTTACGTGTCATTGCGGTTGGTTCGAGGTCAGGAATCCATCATAGGTGTCAGTCCAATATATCCACCAATGATATAACAGCCTCCCAGGAAATCATCTCACATAGTCATTCTCAATACAATGTCATAAATATCCACATTTCGTGCCTATTAAACCACTCGTTATATCCAGCTAGGCCTAGCCGTCACAGTCGGAAGGCAGACATGACATCATGAAATACCTAGCCAATCGGTATCTAGCGGATCGGCCTTTGAAATCGATTAATAAAATCTCCGTGTTTATCTAATCATGCAGTTTCTAGTGGTTAAAACAGTTGTCATCATTGTTTTCATCGTATTTTCAACCTCACAGAACTATCCATGCAGGTTTCCAAACAGAGTCTCCTATTCCATTCATCAGCAGCACGAGACATATGGGAAAGTTATTGGCTGGATTCAGGGGCGTCGACACCGGGGGGGGGATGGAGCGGGGGAAATCCCCCCACCTGCCGTGAAACGGGGGGCGCCGCCCCCTGAAATTTGAGGAGGCCCCTATTCGGAAATGCACAGCAAAAAAGGATAGCAAGGAGGCCGACGGGACAGAAGATCATGCTGTCAAGGAGGCCCCAAGACTGACGAGGTCCCAGGAAATATAATCAGGTCACTATAAGAGACGTAGAACAGAGATTGGGAGGAGGCCCCCAGGACGAAAAGGAGGCCCCATGACGAAAAGGAGGACCGCATGACGAAAAGGAGGCCTCAAAACGTAGAACAGAGATAGGGAGGAGGCCCCCTGGACGAAAAGAGGCCCCCAGGACGAAAAGGAGCCCCCAAGACGTAGAACAGAGATTGGGAGAAGTCCCCCAGGACGAAAAGGGTGCCCCAGGACGAAAAGGAGGCCCCAGGACGAAAAGGAGGTCCCCCAGGACGAAAAGGATGCACCCAAGGACGAAAAGTAGGCCCCCCATGATGAAAAGGAGGCCACAAGACGTAGAACAGAGATTGGGAGGAGGCCCCCAGTACGAAAAGGAGACCCTCAGGACGAAAAGGAGGCCCCAGGACGAAAAGGAGGCCCCAAGACGTAGAACAGTGATTGGGAGGAGGCTCCTAGGACGAAAAGGAGGCCCCCAGGACGAAAAAAGAGGCCCCCAGGACGAAAAGGAGGCCCCCAGGACGAAAAGGATGCACCCAAGGACGAAAAGGAGGCCCCCAAGACGTAGAACAGGGATTGGGATGAGGTCCACAGGACGAAAAGGAGGCCCCCAAAACGAAAGGATGCCCCAGGACGAAAAGGAGGCCCCAGGACGAAAAGGAGGCCCCTAAGACGTAGAACAGAGATCGGGAGGTGGCCCCCATGACAAAAAGGAGGCCCCCCAGGACGAAAAGGAGGTCCCTAAGACGTAGCACAGAGATTGGGAGGTGGCCCCCAGGACGAAAAGGAGGACCCCAGGTCGAAAAAGATGTCCCCAGGACGAAAAGGAGGCCCCCCAGGACGAAAAGGATGACCCCATGACGCAAAGGAGGCCCCCAAGACGTAGAACAGAGATTAGGAGGAGGCCCCCAGGACGAAAAGGAGGCCCCTAAGACGTAGAACAGAGATTGGGAGGTGGCCCCCAGGACGAAAATGAGGCCCCCAGGACGAAAAGGAGGCCCCCAGGACGAAAAGGAGGCCCCAGGACGAAAAGGATGCCCTCAGGACGGAAAGGATGCCACCGAGACGGGCAAGAAGCCACCAAGATTAGACGAAAAGGCTTCCGATGGGTGGCAGGATATTCTTAATTTGGAAAACGAGGCCCCCAAGACGGAAGAGGATGCCCCTGCAATATAAAATTAAGACATGATAGGGGAGATTTTTCCTGACGCAAAAGGGGCGCCAAGACGGGTAAGAAGGGCTCCGCAGGAATGAGAGCAGGCCACCGAGACCAGCCAGATGAGGACCATATTTTGGAAGAGGAGGACCCTAGAAGAGAAGATCTAGGACTAGGACGCAAAAGCACCCTGCTAAGAGGATAATGAGGCTCCAAACACAGATGAGGAGGCCCCCATGACGTGAGAGGAGGCCCATAATTTGGAAAAGGAGTCACCTAGGAGAGGATAGGAGTCACTAGAAATCAAAATAGTGTAAAAAATGGCATGGAGGCAACCAGGATTGCAAAGGAGGCCCCAATACCGGAAGGGAGGCCCCAGAATATGAGAGGAGGCCCTAAGACGGAAGTCTTAGGGCCTCCTCCTCATAGGGCTTCCTCTCATCTTAGGGCCTCGGAAGGGGAGGCCCCAGAATATGAGAGGAGGCCCTAAGACGGAAGTCTTAGGGCCTCCTCTCATATTCTGGGGCCTCTCTTCCGGTGTTGGGGCCTCCTTTGCAATCCTGGTTGCCTCCGTGCCATTTTTGACACTCTTTTGATTTCTAGTGACTCCTATCCTCTCCTAGGTGACTCCTTTTTCAAATTATGGGCCTCCTCTCACGTCATGGGGGCCTCCTCATCTGTGTTTGGAGCTTCATTATCCTCTTAGCAGGGTGCCTTTGCGTCCTAGTCCTAGATCTTCTCTTCTCTTTCGGAAACGCGAAAGCAGGCCCCAAACTGGTGAGGTTCCACCGAGATAGAAAAGGATGATCCAGAGACGTGGCAGGAGGCACCTAATTCGGAAGAGAACGACACAAGATTGGAAATGATGAACGAGGAGGCCACTAAAATAGGAGAGAAAGGCCATTGGATAAGAGAGATGGCTCCCAGGCGGAAAAGAAGGCTCGAAGACGGCTAAGAAGGTCCCCGGGAAATAACAAGGCCACTGAGATAGGAAAGGTTGCCAGTAATTTGGCAGAGGAGGCGCCTGGAAGAGAAGAGGAGTCCACCAGGAGATAAGAGACCACCCTTAAGATGGGTAAAGATCGAATCCACACCCAGAGCAGGAGGCCCCTAGGACGTGAGAGGAGGCCCCTAATTTGAAAAAGAAGGCCTCTAGAAGAGAAATGAGGCCCCTGCCGGACTCGAGAGGAGTCCCTCAAGAGAGGAGTCTCTAGGACCAAATTAGGCTCCGAAGACCGGAAAGAGTTCCCAGGAAATGAGAGGAGGCCCTTAGGATGGGAGTGCTAGCAGGTATGGAAGGAGGCGAGGTTTACAAAATTGGAGATCCCCTCAAGACTGGTAAGGCTTTGCCAGGGTAAAGGAGGAGGCCCACGAGGCGTGGCAAGATGCCCCTAATTTGTCAGAGAATGCCCCTCGAAGAAGAGAGGAAGCCCCATGCCATGTTAAAGGGGCCCCATAATGCAGAGGAGGCCCTCCAAGACGGGAGTGGAGGACCATTGAATATGGACGAGGGTGGGACACATAAGGAGACGTCGAAAACCGGCAAAAAGGCTCTAGGAAATGAGACGAGACCCTTAAGACGCAACAGGAGGCCTATAATTTGCAAGAAGAAGACCCTAAGAAATAGTAGGAGTCGTGTCGGGGTACTTTAAAATCACGATATGGGCCCAAAAAGATCCGGCCGGGGCCCCCGCAAATTACGCTGAGCCTGGGGGTACCAAAAATTCACGCCCGGACCACGAAAATCATGCCAGGGGCACGACAGGTCGTACCGTGCCCCAACAGTCTCATTGGGACCAAAACAAATGAAGCCGGAGCAACGAAAAACAATCCGGACTCACTCTGTGGGCCCAACAATGTGCCAAAAGCCCCGAAAATGCATTGGACCCCAAAAAAGTGTCGAGGCTGCTATAGCTCGCGCTAGGGATCCAAGAAAATGACGTCGGGGCCCAAAAGATCACATTGGACTAAAAAAAAGTCGCGTCGCAGCCCTTGAAAATCACACTAGAGGCCCAGAAGGTCGCGCCGTGGCCCCAAAAGTTGCAACTGCCCCCAAAATCAATCCTTAACCGGAATGTCACTCTGGGACAAAAAAAAACTCCTTCAGTGGCCGCAGTGCTATATCAAAGGGGCAAATGCCCCTCCATCCTGAGAGGGATAAGCTCCCAAGAATCGTGCCGGGGCCTCAATAATCGCGCTGGGGCAACCAAAATTGGGGTCGATCCACCAGAATTCGCGTATGGGTCTCCAAATAAATACGGCGAGCCCCGAAAAACTCGCTCCGAGGCCCGAAAATTTGCGACAGGAACCGCCAAAATCGCGTTGGGGCCACAGTTAAATACAACGCATCCCACAAACTCGAACCGGGCCCCCCAAATATCCCGCTCGGGACTCACAATTCCCATCGGTAGTCCCGTCGAGGCTCCCAAAAATTGGCGTCTAGGACCACACGTAAGCACAGTGTGACCAGAAACACCGGATCCGAAAAAAATCAAGCCGGAGCCATCCAAAATAAGGAGGGATTCCAACAACTAAATGCCCAGGTAAAAAAGTGTCTCTGGAGCACCGAACGTATTATCAGATGCCTTCACAAATTGCGTACGGCATCGAAAAACATACCGGATCTCGAACAATCGAGGTGGGATACAAAAACATGGCGCCAGGGGCTGGAGAAATCAGACCGGGATTCGGACTTTAAAAAAATCACAAAAGATTCACAAAAATCGTATTGAGGCCAGAAAATTGAGGTTGGGTCTCCGGAACCACTTATCGCGCCTGGGCGCGATAAGTCGCTCTGGGACCAAGAAACAGTATTACGCGGGCATGGGCCGCCTCCCGCACGCGGACCAGGAGGGAACCGGAGCGGAGGACCTTGGCGGAGATCACGCCACCGGTCCAGCCGTTCAGCTCCCTCGCGATCGCGAACGGGGAGGTTCGCGTCCAGGAGCCCTCAGTTTTCGTAAGGAGGACAAACGATTCACCCTCCGGGGGGTCGCGGGGAGGGGGCAGGTGGGCTCCAGGCCGGGGGCGGCGTCCTCCGTCCTCCGAGGGGGGCGGGGGGTCCCCGGGCATACCCGGGCAGGGCGGGGATTGTACCCGGCAGACAAGGGCGGAAATGCGAGTGTGTGAGAACGGCGCCCTGAAGGGGGGCAGACAAGATAGTCACCCTGATGGGGTGCTGCAAGGAAAGGTGTGGAAGGAAGTGTCGTGAAAAAGGGGTATAAAGACAAAGAGTTTTGGAGGGATGGGAGTAGCTAAACAGAGGTGGGGGCAGTCACGGTTGTGTACCGCTAGCCCGATGCATTGAACCAGAAAGGTACCCCTGTTAGCTCTATCCTATTGCGTGGGAGGGGACAAGACAATCAAGGCTGGTCGCCGGTACAATTCGGTTTCCCGTCGGTGCCCGAGGCACCGGTGGGCCGAAGGGGGTTTGGGAGGGGGGCTGCGCCAGCTAATCCGGCGAGCAACCGACTAGTGGCGTCGGCCGGCTAGTCCGGCTAACAACCAGCTAGTGGTGCGGGTGTCTGACGTCACCCGGGGGTGGAGCTTCTCGCAGACGTCCTGGGAAGGACACCTACGAGACAGCTGGGAGGGGAGGGCGGGGCTAGAGGGCGGCTGGCAGCTTCTGTTGCTCAATCACTAATACGGGTTAGATATTAGATCTTGTCGAGCCATCCTGAGCAGACTACTACACTACCTTCACTTATATCTACTAAAACGATCATTTGAAGTCAAAATTGGTCCCCACACTCCAGACACTAAATTCCCCACAACCGGTTTGATGCAAGGCTCAGTTCTCAGCCCCCTACTCTTTATTATCGGCCTCAACTCAGTCATTCCCGACAACCTTCCAGTCAAAATCGCACTCTATGCAGATGATATCGTACTATGGACATTACATGAATCACCAGCCCACTCACTAACAATTCTACAAAACGCACTAACAGATCTCCACGACAAGCTAGTCTTACTAAACCTACACATTGCACCACACAAATCCAAATGCATGGTTTTTAGCTATAAGCGACACACATATTTACACCCACTGAAACTAGACAACACTCCCATACCATTTGTTACCACAGCAAAATTCCTTGGCATCACTTTAGATCCACGACTCACCTTCAAACCACACGTTCTAAACATCAAAAGATGCGCATCCAAAAGGATAAACATCTTACGAGCACTATCCGGCACAGATTGGGGATCATACCGAAATTCACTACTAACCTTATACAAATATATCATTCGACCAATCATGGAATACGGATCCACACTTTTCGAAAACGCAGCTAAAACAAACCTCAAACTCCTAAACTCACTTCAATACCAATGCCTAAAGATAGCCACAGGAGCATACACAACCTCACCATCCCTCGCTCTTCACATATACAACCACATACCAGAACTACAACACAGATGCACAGAAGCATTACTCAGATACCACTACAAAACGCAACTCATTAAACAACACCCATGCACTCAGGTCCTAAAAATCCACTCCAAACGCAGGCACCAACTCATGGAAAAAACATCATTAAAAACTACAATAGGATGCCGCATTGAACAACACGCAAGAAGCTTACACATCGCACTCCCCACCTCAAAACAATTCCCACCACCTAAAGCATGGTGGAAACACCAAACCCCCACAACACACTTCCTAATAGACAAACCAAAACGTACATACACAGATGCAGAAATACAACAACTCTTCCTCCAATTCATATCACAATACGTAAATTACAACCTCATCTACACCGACGGCTCCAAATCACACACACAACAGACGGGCTCAGCGGCGGTGCTGTATAACAGACAAGCACCGCCCCGTGTCATCCTACGTGCCCGTCTGCCGGACACAGCATCCACATACACATCAGAAATATATGCAATATATTCGGCCTATTGTACCATCTACAACACAAACATCGAACACAACATCATAGCCACAGACGCAAAATCAGCAATACAAAGCATAACACCCTACACCACATCCAAACACCCCCTTATCCCCAAAATACTGCACATACATAACAAACGAAACAATCGACAACAACCACTCCTCCTTTGGATACCAAGCCACACAAACATACAAGGCAACGAACATGCAGACACCGAAGCAAACATAGCCACAACACTACAACAAACCACAAACTGCCCACTCTCACAATCCGAGAACTACCCCACAATACACCAGGCAATCAACAAACACATTCAACAAACATGGGACAAAGCAAGAACACAACTCCACGATATACATCCAAAACACGACCATTGGCACACCATCAATCAGAACACCAGACTCAAAGAAAGGATACTGACAACAAGACATCGCATCGGACACACAGCACTCACACACTCCTACCTCATTCTAAACCAACCACGACCTCAATGCACAACATGTCGCCGAACACTTACAATCAAACACATTATCATATACTGCACCAAGTACAACAACCAAAGGCAACACATCACAAACTACTGCACCACAAACAATCTCCCACTAAACCTCACCATGCTTCTCAACGATGAACACCCAACATTACACGAACAGATCTTCCACTTCCTTTCATCAACACGCATATTGGAACAACTGTGAAGGGAAAAAAAGGAACAAAAAGTGACATGACGGGGAAAAAACACAAAAAGCACACAAAAAAAGAAAAAGAGAGAGATACAAAAGAAGATATATGTGTACGCATTCATATATATGGGGAACAAAATCCATGATCCCCTAAGTGTCTATATGTTTTTTGAAATGTTCACTCCAAACGGCGATGACCCCCCCCCCTCCCTCTGCACCCCATACCCCAAGCAGCACCGTCCGGACTGGCTTCTCTTCTCGACATTCTTCACTACTGCGCCTTCTTCAACATCTGAACAACCTACAGCCTCAACTTCAAGACAGCCTACCACACCTCTACCCAACTCTACTCTGTTACCTTCAAACTACCTAACTTCGGCACCTTACAACAAGTCAACCTTACCTATCCTATTCATTCTATCCCCGACTACGTCGTTCCATGAACCATAACCCACCACCACATTCATCTACACTCTACCGGAAACAGCCGACATCACTACACGGTGGCAGGCTGGCCAAACTCACACACACACACACAACTGTAGTCTACACGAGGACAGCGGCGCTGAGACGGAACGCTGTTCCAGCGGCTGGACTCCAATCACCAGCCAAATTCCATTCCAAACTCGATGATGAACGTAATCATCAACGAATGGTTGTGTCTGTATCTTGCTTCCGATGGCATCCACCACACCCAATGTTCCGACGATATTCCGGCCACCATTACGCTCGGCGGTGTCACCTACTTCCTGCGGGTGCACGCCTGCATTACGTTGCCACAGAAATCGTGTCGCGAGCACGTATGTATTTCACAATACGGTGCTGCTGTTGCTGTTTCAAGTGCTGGCAGCAGACAGCGAGCTGTCACACAGCCGTCACACAGCGATGCAGCACATCACAGTGGTCGGTGGCGTTGCGGATCATGGTACGGTCGGTATCTGAAAGCCGACGCCAAATCCCCCATAATGTCTATCACGCGCTCGAGTTGACCAGCCGGTGGCCGCCGGGAGACGCCGACTGACCTCGAGCGCGGCCTCCTCTCGCTCAGCGTCCCGCTGCTGAGCAGCCTCCTCCCTCAACGCCGTCTCCTTCCGAAGGGAGATCAACGATTCCCACTGGGAGCCGTTGCTGCCTTGGCGCTGCTGGCGCCTGCGCACAGCACGTGGGGTGGCGCTGAGGCCATCACTGGCACGACTGCTGCCCTCCGCCCCCCTGGCTGTTGACCGCCGGTCACGGGGCGTGCTGGCGGCCGCTGGCGTCCAGACACTAGCGCTGGTGGTCGAGAGGCGGTCATGGTTGCCATCGCGGAGCGAGCTTGCAGCAGCTGGTGCCCAAACGCCAGAGCTGATCGTGGATGGGTTGGACCCGCCACTGTTATTGCGATCACGACTGTGGCTGTCCGTGCTGGCAGCTCGGGAGGGGCCAGGGCGTGGAACTGGTCCCGACGCGGATGTGTTACACTGGAGCAGGCTCTCGATGTCGGCCACCTCGCTCAACGTTGAAATGTCATCGCCAGCGGTCGACAACGGCTGGTTGCCATCACGGAACGTGACGACGACATCGCTGGTTGTCTTTGGGCTCGTGTTTGTTGACTCCTCTTCTGAAACGACACAATAAGTTTGAACGACAGTAATTGCAAACTTGGGAGTTGACTGAGCACGCCCGAATTTCGCAAAAAAAAGGTTGAGCCAAGAAGGAACACACCACTAGGTGTTCACATATTCGTCGTCATTGTCACGGCTATATGTATCATGTATTTATGAATCACTCCCTCTGCGCGGGTTAACGTCAGATTCCAGTCAATTTACATGACAACGCAATTCTTTAAAAAATGAAGCACGCATTAAAAAAGTATCACGAGCAAACCTCCTCACTATACTTAGCTTAAATATGTCCTAGTCCCTGGTCAAGTTTTCAAACTAAGTCGGCACGACTCCGCGGTGTTGTGATGGCTGGCGGTTCCAGGACGAGACCATGCATCGTCAGCTCATTGCCAAACAACACCATTCAACCTCTGAATGATAAAAATAAGAGGAAATCCTCGATCCAACTTAAATCTTATGGGTCCTACCTTCTGGTATGGAATTGCCAAATGTAACTTCAAATGTCATGGCTTCAGCATTCGCTGAAGGCCTGATGCCCAGGAGGTCCTCCAGGAGGTATTGGTGGGGCATTGGCTCTCGCGCCCCACCACCCGACGCAGCGAGTCTTTGGCGACGCTTGTTAAATTCCGACCGCAAGTTTTTTTTTTTCAGTTTAACTTTACATTAGTCGGCAGTCCTTTCCACGCGTCTGTCTTTCAGTCGCGTTGACAGGTCACTGTACACCACCAAAACGATTAATGAAAACGGCTGCATAAGTTTTGTACCATAGGAAAATGAACATAAGATGCCTGCTGTAGAACAGTGTTCAGCATGGTACCATTCAAACAAGCCTGACACAATATATGCTTATACAGTGGCAGCAGTTGTCCAACATATGCACCAAAATGGACAACATTGACAATTCGTATAACAAAATAGACCAGACAGGGGCACATATTAGCTCAAGCCTATGAGGTGTCCGTACTTCCAACTGAAGTTCGTCACAAACAATGGGCTGCTTCCATGGGTGCAGCTGCTCGGACAGGATGGTCAGATGACAACATATGTCAGATAGTCTCCTTCCACGGACTGGTCAGTCAAATGACATGACACAGCCACACTCCTGGGATAGGTCAATGATGCACACAGAACAGATAGCAGTCTTCTTCAGCTTCTTGGGACAAGCTTGTACGAGGTTGGTGTGCTGCCTCAGAGTACCAGTACAGGGCTGATGGTGGTGCAGCTAGTTAAATATCCAAGCCTAACTGGACATGCATGACTGAAAGGGTATAAATGTAAATAAAGTGTCATATTTTGCCACTTCACCAAAGTTAGCTCATTTGTCTGAGGTCTAGGCTTGGTCTGGTCATGAAAATTTTGCTGGAAGCATCCATTGAATCATTCAAATGCGTGAATGTGCAAACAACAAATGCGCCACACAACAACCAGCTGATGACAACATGGGGCACATCAAACCAAATATATGTGAGCCATTAAGCTATGTTCCCAAATTATAACCATAGATGGTGCCCATGGAGGAAATAATGCATGATGAGCTAAATCGAAAAAATATTGATGGTATGCAACCTAAATGCAGTTTTATTGTCATGATCAATGACAGACAGATTTATCCAGCCAAGTTAGCATGTTGTTCAATAATTAATTATACTAGGTAAACACTTTGAAACAAATATGTAGGTGCAAGAAACACAAATAAAATACATCCATATGTTGTCCATTTTTACATTGTTATGGCGGTGCCTCTTGCCATTCAGCATTTGGTACAGATGCATTTCAATTGCCGCTTCCAGCAGGGTGCGCACCTCCTCCTCTGACCAGTCAGCTGAACGTTTGGATGACATTGGTCCTGAAAATAGGATTGTATTTTGGGACAACCCAGAAATAGAGAGGCCATGTTAGACACAAGACAAGATTGGAGGAGTAAACATATGATAAACTTTGCTACACGCATATTAGCTTCTGAGGAGTTCTAATGCAACTGTGGTCAAAATTGGCAAGATGAAATCACTGGCCTCATATACAGAGCTTTTGGTACATATTTCACCTCTAAAATGCTTATTGTGCATATTTACTTAGAACTGTTCACTTTCCTGACGCCATGCTCTATGCACCAAGATTGTTGAAACGTTTTTGTATATAAAGGTGAATTCCCACAACCTTGCACTTTGTGTAGTGCTGTCACCTCTACCTAGGCAGAGGAAGTGGAAGTGGGAAGTGGTCTGGTAATGAAATGCTTTGGTATTTTATGAAATGAAATATACCCAGCCACCACATTGCAGCCGGATAATTGAGAGAAGTGGCTAACCAATCTCCCAGCTTAAGGTGGCTGAGGAAGCTTGATCCAGAGCCTGTAGCTGGTGAACCACCAGCAGATTTATGGCCTGCTAGCAGATCCAGTGCTGTGGTCAGGCAAGCTACAGCCACCAAAATAAAGCTGCTTACTTAAAAATCATGGTTGACAGGAACAATAGTTTGGAGGCATGTAACTGGTACTGGCAACCATCCACTATATGAGAAGGGTCAGGAAAATCTAAACCAGTTTCTCCATAAATGTGAAGTACTGTTGGATGATAGAAAGGCTGCTGAACAGAGACATGAAATAAAATGGAATAGGTGGACAACAGCTGAAGATGCCATTATAAAGCCAAATGATTAAGAGCCTCAAGCAATGTACTAATTATAAAGTCATAAAGTCCTAAAGTGCTAAGGCTTAATAAGAGCCACAGGGGCCCATCTGGGTTAAGCCTATCTAGAAAAGATACTATAAAAGTAGATGCTCTCACACCAATCAATCAATTATCTCAAGTTCCTAGGGAGCTATATATCCCAGCCTATCCAGCACCATTCACCTGATATTGCATACACACTCCTCAACATTTACAAACTCCTCCAATCATGCCCATTGTGCTACCATAGCCAATCTCATCAGTGTCACATCCCGAAGGAAGGTGCTGAACCCACTGCTTGGTACACCCTATATATAGTTATTAAGTGTTTAGACTTAATAAGAGGCCCAAGGGCCCATCCAGTTAAGTCTGTAAATGGAAGATACCATAAGCCTGGTAAAAAGACCCACCCCAATCATCACATCTTAAAGAAACCATCCACCAACATCCTACACACCTATCAATGCCTATCTACCCTAGTTGTCCAACCGTATTCCCTTGATCCCTCTTAACACATGTGGATTGAATGCCTTACCAATAATTTTCAAACTGCATCTATGCCTGCTTAAAGGGGTCTGTACCGGGCATACTTACTTAGCATAAATCTCACCCATCCATCACAAATTAGAACTCAAAAACAATATTTCCTGTCTAAAAAATGTGTCCACCCTACTTTGTATATATATATATGTATATATATACAGAGAGCATAGGAGATGAGAATAGCTACAGGTACCAATCCATGACCAATGCCTCTCCTTTTTTGGTACAAATGAATGGTGCAAAAGACCATCCAAGGACTGCATCCAAAGGCTGGGGTAGATGCAGGAAAAATAAATTACATTTATTCTTTTTTCAAACATTGATTTTATACATATATATTTATACATTATATTTATACATTATTTTATACATTATACGTTGATTATATACATTTTATACATTATCTAAATCCCAGGACCTTATTTGGTGTTGTGCTGCTTGCCAACTGAAAAGCAAGCATTCACAGAGGAAATTAGTGGTCACATCATCTAAGCCATCTTGAGAAATGTGGCACTGGAAACAAATTCAAGAATACACAAACACCTTAATGCACAATTTTACCCTTGTCATTTTTGCATAAAAAGGCAAATTTCCACAATCTTTCACTGTAATGCATACCTATGCCTAGGTACGGAAAGTCAGGTTAACAAATGTGATATTTCATCAAATTGAAATGGAATCTTGAATGGTTCTGGTTGGCATAGAAATGCACATATTTCAGTGAACAAGGAATTTCACATTGATGCAGCATTTGTCTTGGAGCTCACAACATAAGCTTCAATCTGATGGTGAAATAATTTTAATAGTCTCACTAGGTAGGTGCATATGTACATACCTACCTAGTTAGCTACTTCAGGTTAAAAAGTGCCAAATTTTACAATTACTTATAACTATTCAGTATAATAATTTATCTCACTACCAACTAAGTTTCACCATGATCAACAATCTGCATGCAATTCAGTTTCTTTCGCATCGAAGAAAGCAAGTCAGGAGTCGAAACTCGGTAATTATCACACCTTCCCATGACATAGAAATATAAACAGAGCAAGACTGTCCTCCCAATATTGTGTTTCTTTTCCACTCACCTCCAATGAAAAAGAAGCCTCTTCTTCAGACACTTCAGCAGCTAACAACGTGAACAACTTGAATGATCTCTTCAGTAATCCACACGGTCCACAGACAACTCGCGCTGGTATATAGCCTTGTTCTCGCGCTTTATCAGGACGCAAATTCCGAGGACGAGGGAAGTTGGGAAGGGGAAATTGTCCCTGGACGGCCGGTGGGACAAAAATATATAGGTATATACATGCAATAAACCAATATACGTCGCATGTATTTTTTGCCAAAGTACGCACTAAGACATAGGAATATATGGAAATAATTTGCTAAACAGTTAACAATCGCAATAAAAAAACAAAAAAACATTGTCAGTCTTGATCGCGATCGAGCCCGCCGAGCTCCAACGCATGGTGGATTAGTAACCGGATTACTAACCGGATTACCAACAGGATTACGGGTGTTCCCATGACCGGCCTGATCGCGATTAGTGACTTGATCGCGATCAAGGGCGATTAGGGGTGCCCATGGGAACAGGGTCATGGCTTCTGAGACCCGCCAGCGCCAAAAGGCAGATATCTACGCCTCAGCAGTAATGTCGGCGTAGTAAGCGATAGGGTAAGACAGAAGATACCTCACGACGACCGTACAAACAACTGGTGGGGACTCTGGAATCCATCCATCACACTCGAGAAGGGAAGCAGTCATGGCATCACCAACATCACATCTCTCGACATCCCAACAGCAATCAACGACTCACTTACTCCAGTTCATGAGTTTCTGGATTTATCCATATTGAGCTGCTGCTGCGGAACTGACCTCTTGACCCTCAACACAGGCAATCGACCGTGCGTAGGAACGGTTCAAGGTCAACGATACCAGCGGTCAGGCATTGTCAGAGCTCGCCTGCCTCAGTCAGTCATTTTTTCGTGCCGTGGCTACGCCCAGAAACGGCTCGACACTGAACGCCTTACGTTGGAAAGTATAAGTAAGTCGACTTCCGTACACGACAAATATCTACATGAGCGTCCCGACTCGAATCGGCCTGATCTGGCCATTGCCGCCATGCCCGTCATACTTTGAGACCTTAATAACTCTGGGACGGATGTTCCCAGACGTTTTCACTTAAAATTATATCTCCTCTTTTGATGTTGATTTTTCAAAGCCTTCATCGCTATATTTCGTCCGCAGTGCTTGCATTCTCTGTTGTTACTTTGTTTGTGGCCGTACGTGTGTGTGACAGCGCCAAACAGCGTGCGTGTGGCACACACTGAGCGGAGAAAGTTGTGAGGCATGAAGGGCCGTGACACGCCGTGGCACGTGTGCTAATTTGACACTTAGTTATGGTGTATTTAAGTCTAGGATACGCGCACCATATTCAGCAGATGACTCGATTTCGGCAAGAACAGCTAATTTCGGCGTAAGCGGATTGGTTTTCAATGCGCTTATACAAAGATTGGGGGCACTATTTCCGAAAGTTGGTTCCACTGCTTATTTCAGCACAGGCATCATAAATGAAACGTACTGTGCGGAACCGTCGAAATGGGTTAAGCTATCTCTTAAAGTGCCACCGGAACTGTCTCGATGTTGGGGGCCAAGAGACATTTTGAAGTCAGTTCTTTTCATGCAGCACCCATAGGGTCAATGCTAAGCTCTCCGAAAGTTGGATAGGTCGCTAATCCCCACTCTTATTGTTGTTATCAACAGGGTTTTGGGGCACATCGACCAGGACAGGTCATTTAGCTCTCTCTGTCCCTGTCCCTACTCCGGTTCCCACGTTTTTGGAAGCTCATGCACATCCTTCAAAATTCGACGCATCAAGGCTGATTCCACGGACTGCCTAGAAAGTGCAGTTGCGGATTGTTCTATGCACGCTGCCTACAGAGTGCATTTTGTAGGGTAGTTATTTGCTCTCCCCAGGAGCTCATCAGACATTTCGCGCATGTCTGGGTAAAACTTCTTTGGGCTACGTGAATAGTACTATGGACCTCGCGTTGACGATATTAAAAACCCCGGTTTTGCTTTCAATAGCTCTGTACCGCAATTCCAAGAGCTCCGATCCAAACGTCTCTTGACAGGCACCTTAAATCACACAATTCGTGCCATTAATAAGCAGAAATATGGCGACGTTAATTCAGATTCAATAGTGCAGCAGTGATAGTCAAATTAGTACATTAGAATCTTCCAGTGACAGGCAGCTTCAATCAAGCTCGACAGACAATTCACCAGCCCATCCCACATATTGATATACAACCACTCATTGGCCAACATACATCTCAATTGCTACATCTTCATACATCAGTTCTCTGGGCACCATACATATCAGCGTTCACTTCATAGCAACTCAACATTCGCAGGGCCACCGTACATCTTATCAGTCATATCTTGTTAAACGTCATCACATCACGGCACATCATCTCAGTCTCCGGCCACACATTAAAATATTCAAGAGACTGCAGCGTTCCCATACAATTCAATTTCCATACCGACCGGTCTTCAATCACGCTATACATTCAAGTATTCAAACAGCTACATCACAACAGACAACCAATTACTCTCAGTCCGAGTCGTACGTACCTTCAGTATCGAAGAACTGGACAGGGCGGCCGGCCACTAGCCGCCCTATCCCGCTGAGCTCCGTCTTACGACTCCTTGCCGGAGTCTTCGGCTCCGTGCCAGCTAAACTCGACCGCCAACGCCCATGGCACCATGCCAGGCAGTCATGTACCCTAGCCCGCGACACCTCATATGTGAGAGCGTCGGTCGTATGGCCCTGAACAATCGAGAACAATGCTCGTACCCGGTGAACTTTACTGCTCCAGCGGGCGCGCCGTCCCTCAGACATCAGAGACATACCATCAGATCAGAGTCGTCTCTGGTGGCAACCAGAGCTCGACCGCTCATGGGAACCACTGCTGACACAGCGTGCACACAGGCACCTGACGGCTGAGCTCAGCTTGCACACAGGCAGCCGGCCGGTCGGGGCGACACAGCGCCTGACAATAGCGACTCATGACTACCGCTCAGCTCACGGACAGCTGAGATACGACATTCACAGACACCGTAACATTCATCCAGCACTCACCCATTATTATATGTCACCATTACATTCCTAAACCATACACACTTGACATCACAGATGCACAGACACACCTAACATCACAGACACACCTAATATCGGCCACGTGGCATGACATCTGTCATACCTGTCATCCCACTGTCGTACTACTGTCATCCCCTCACAGCTGTGCACACTGCACGTGTTCTGACATACGACTGCTATGTACATACACACCTAGCCCGTTGGGTTCCAGAATACACTCATTAACATATATCACTCAAGACATATCACATTCACGTCACCCCAGACATTTCATCGTCTGATGGCGGCAGTCCATCGAGGTCACACATGCAGCAGACAGTACACATCCCCCTGATATCTGTGCACCTCGATCGGAAATGGGGAGGGGAACAATAGCCGTTGCCCTCGCCGGCATGCCGACTAAGCAGCGCGGCCCCGGGGTATGGTATCTGCCGGAACATGTCACGACATACAGTGGGGGAGGGGCTACATTTCTGAAATCAAAGTGCCCCCACAACCAGCTTCGCTACAATTTGCGGTGATGTTAGAAGTTTCCTGACACATCAGTATAATGCCGAATCATGTGTATATTGCACGGGAAGGACCCCACGCAAAAATGCTTCTGTTCACCCACGAGTGTTGATTTCTGAAAATTATTCGGGGAGGGGGGGGGGGCACGATGCATGAAGGCAATGGGCGAATCCAAATGAATTGGAGAGGTACACTCCATATTGTCTTATGTTTAAAGTTGAAATTATTGGGGGAGCAAGGCAACAATGAGGGTACACTTGCCCCCTCAAAAGTATATACCTAAAACAACACCCCTGTGTTGGCTTAACTTTTGATAATGGTTGTTCACCTTTCATTCATTATCTTCCTTTTAGCGTGGTAATCACAAGCAGAGCCTTGTCATTTGGCAACGTTAGCTTAACTCAAAAGTGTTCATGTATTTTTAATTTCCTACCAGCAGAGTCAATTTCCCACGAGACTCCACCACGGTGGGCTGCAACAACATGTAGTTTCACCAATTTTCCACTTCGGCATGGCCGGATGGAATGGGTTTTGGAGAATGATCACTTGAGGAGTTAGAACAAGAACAGGCATATTGCTATTTGAGCCTATTGCCAGGCGATGTTCTATGGAAAGTTTAATGAATGTACGTCTTAGTATATCATGTTTCAATGGAATGCCTATTCAAGGCGGGAGAAGTACCCACAGCTGTCGACCAGGCACCCGAAACTCAAGCTGTCGACTAGCTCCGGCTCCAGCTGTTGACCATCTCCAGCTCCAGCTGTCGACCAGGCACCCGAAACCTATACACAAACGGAGAAGAATCTTAGCCCCTTTTACGACGCATTCAGCTGTTAAGGTTATACGGCGTGGCCAACCTTTCACGCCGATTGGTCATAGGTGTAGTCCGTAAACCCGCTGGTTGTGGGATTCGAACGCCCGTTCTTACGAGCAAGAGTCCAACGACCTACCGACTGAGATACCGCGACACACACAAACCAGAGGAAGTCTCAGCTTCATCACATCTCCCATTTGGCAGAAGCATAACCGAGAAACTTCGAACAGCTTCTGAACGCCGTAGCATATGAACACTACTAAAAAATAACAGTACATCCCGACCAAGAGCTACAACAATTAAGACTCTTGACGAATGTCTAAAGGGGACTCACCTGACGAATGTTGGCTTGGTAGAGGAGGAAGTTCACAAATTTGAAAATTTTGATTGGTTTGGGCCACTTATAAATGAATGCAAGCGATATGTGTAGTTTTCCACATCACTAGGGATGGGGTGAGGAGAAGAGGATTCAAGGCGGGGGCTGAGCCCCGTCTTTAACATATCAACAAGCGACATGCATGTATCCCCCTCCACAAAGGACTACACAGCACTATCCCTTGCGGATGTTGAAGCTCATACAAATAATGAACTAGACATCGACTATCCAGTTGGAATAAAAAGCAAAATGAACCCACCACCTGATGCGAACCTGACCGACACAGGCAGTGGCGTCGCCACAAAATTCTTCCAGGAGGGAAAATGTTGATAGGGGGCCTCCTGCTCCCCGAAAGGGGGCCTCCATTCTGTTAGGGCCTCCTATTGCTTTTTAGGCTCTTAGTATGGTTTCCGAATGGGAACATGATTTCATATTGATGTCTTGTTTGTTCTTGGCATGGTGCATCATTTACGCAAAACTCAATAGCAAGATTTTTTTTTCCCCTGAGAACTGAGCCATACCAGGGTATAAATAAGCAAATGTGGATAAATACGTCAGTGCGAAAACAAACCAATATCTCTATGCTTTATCGACGAGAAGAATCTTTCCGCTGGCCTCTAGATTGTAGCGAGCTGGTGGGGTCCTGCTGAGCATATCTTAAAGATATATCCCATTGATCAACCCACTTCTATGTCCACCAAGTTTAACTGTATATAGCTAGGTTAATCACTACTGTTAGTCATTCCCACCAGCTTGATCTCATAAACAAGCTTAAACGATCATTTCTCCGTCCTAGGACGAAAATTTCGCGATGGTGACGACGAGAAGTGGATTGAATTGGTTTTCTGATCGTCATCTTAAGGATTTGTTTTTTTAAATAACATTTGGTGCTGGCTGCAAGACACTTGGCACAGAAGCTAAAATAATCAATCTTCCGCGAATAAATTCACGGCAACAACAAGCATTGAACAACAATGCATCAATGGCAATGCAACAATGTAACAATGACAATGCATAAATAATGCAAAACCTTCCAATTCCACGCCGTCACGCCCATGGTTATCGCTGTGCTGTACCGTTTTGTAAATTATGTCGTTGAGAAGGTCTTGAAGCTGGGAAGCTCTAATCATGCAGGCTGTAATCACAGAAGACAACTTTGTAGGAAGAAAATACATTTTAAAACATCATTCCTCCCATTTCATATGGGGCATCGGTGTTGTTTTGTATGCATGTGAGGGAAAATTTGCCCCCGCAATGTTGGCTTTGCTCCATGGGCGTAAGTTTCTGAAAATTATTCGGGGACCAGAGACGCACCTATATTTGCGTTAAGGGGAGGGGCAAACGTATTTGGAGGGGGTCCAACTACTCAATAAAGTCTTCCGATTTCGACCACTATTTTGTCAAAGGGGACCTTTTTAAGTAAAATAATTAGTGATCAACTGAATTATCCTGTGGAGGGGCTAATCTACCACTATCGCTTCTGATTCGTCGGATTTCAACCCTAGCTCCCCCACCCTGTTCGAATGTATTCTTTTGGTATCCCTTGATAAGTCACCTAGCACTGCTGAAATTACACGTACACAAATCACTTTAAAATGTAAAATTTCCCAGTTTCAGACATTCCAGTTCATAGTGCCCGGTCGCCACGACGCCAACGTCAGTGCACGTGCACACCCATCTTGCGCATTCGGCGCATTCGCCACACTTCGTGCGATGCTACGGATTGTGCTGGGCCTCCTACGCTTTGCTAATTGCTGCCACATGATAGACTTGCGCCATATGTGACGTGATAAAATGCTTCGTATGGGCGTTCGCTGCGAAAATTCGATTAATTAAATTCGATCATTAGTTTCCTACTTCCAATATTTTATGGTGAAGAAATGCGGATACCCGCTGAGCTTTGATGCACCTCATATCTTTGATTAAACATGCTTCTAGGTTGGCTACCGAACCGAAGCCCTGCCTGAGTTTATTTCTTTGGACCCGTTTCGTATTTCTTCGTCTACGGATGTGTCTTAGAGCTCCAATCCATTTTTGTAAGAAGCCCAACGCATTTTCGAAACCCCTGCTCGTTTTCAGACCTTTGTGCGGTCGTATGGCCCCTGTATGCCTTGAGAGCTTCTGGTGTTTTGTTTTAAATAATTTTTTTAGAGTTCCCGGTATATATAGTTATGGCTACAACGCATGTTTTCGGGCCCTGTCGCTTTTTGCGAGAATGCGCTTTGGAGGGCCAGTCGCATTTTCGGTCCCCGTTGTGCTCTTAGGGCCCCGCTGTGTTGTTTGGGGCTTCTGACGCACATTTGTGGGGCCCCAGTACGATTTTGGGGTTTCGGTGCGATTTTTGCTGGATCCTAGCGCGACTTATCGCGCACAGGCGCGCGGTTCCGGGACCCAACGCCAGTTATCTGGGCTCAACGCGATTTCTGTGGATCTCTTCTGAATTTTATTTAAATTCCGAATCCCGGCCTGATTTTTCGAGTCCCTGGCGCCATGTTTTTATATCTCACCTCGATTTTCTTCGAGCTCCGGCATGTTTTTCGATGCCGTACGCGATTTGTCAAGGCATCTAATGACATGTTCGGTGCTCCAGAACCATGTTCCTGACTCGGACTTTTTTTTTTAATCCCTCCTTATTTTGGAGGGCTCCGGCTTTATTTTTCGGACACCGATGCGACTTTGGGGGTCACACGGTGCCTATGTGGGGCCCTAGACGCTAATTGTTGGCAGCCCCGACGTTAATTTTTGATGCCCAGACCAAATGTTTGGTACTACGGATGGGAATTGTGGGTCCGAGCGCGAAATTTGGTGGGACCGGTTCGAGTTTGCGGGGCGCGATGTACTTAGCTGTGACCCCAACGCGATCTTGGCGGTTCCTGTTGCAGATTTTCGTGCCTCGGAGCGAGTTTGCTGGGGCCCGCCGTATTTACTTGGAGCCCCAACGCGAATTCTGGTGGACGGACGCGAATTTTTGTGGCCCCAGCGCGACTTTTGGGGGCCTCGGCTCGATTCTTGGGAGCATATCCCTCTTAGGAGGGAGGGGGCAATTATTTACCCCTTTGATGTGTCACTGCGGCCACCGAAGGACTTTTTTGTTTAGCCGATGTCACCTTTCGGAGTATAAATGCCCTCCGGGTAATTTTTTTCCGGACCTGTTCTTAATTTTCCGGTGCTGGGGTCGATTCGATCGAGTCTCGGTGTGAACTTTTGGACATCGAGTACTATTTTTTTTATAGGTCCTTATGTGATATTTTTGGGTCCTGGTACGATTCTTCGGTCTCCAGGTGCGATTTTTTTCGGTGTCCTGACACGTTTTTTCCCAGTGCCCAACGGGGTTTGGGAGGACTTTGACCCGATTTGTTTGGGCGCAGAGTGACATTCCGGTTGATAATTGATTTTTGGGGGCAGCTCCAACCTTTGGGATCCAGGTGCGACCTTTCTGGTCCCCAGTGAGATTTTCAAGGGCTGCGACGCGACTGTTTTTTAGTCCAATGTAATCTTTTGTGCCCCGACGTCATTTGCTTGGATCCCTAGCGCGAGTTTTAGCGACCTCGACACTTTGTGGGTGTCAGTTTGACAGTTTGTGGGTGTTTTGGATGCTTTTGCTTTTGGTGTTGGGGCCCCAGAGTGATTATCCATGTCCGGATTGTTTTTCGTTGCCCCGGCTTCATTTGTGTCCCAATGAAACTGTTGGGGAACGGTACGACCTATCGTGCCCCTAGCGTGATTTTCATGGTCCGGGCGTGAATTTTTGGTACCCCTAGACTCAGCGTGATTTTCAGGGGCTCCGGCCAGATCTTTTTGGGATCATATCGTGATTTTCCAGTACCCCGGCACGACTCCTGCCATTTCAGGGGCTTCTTGCAAATTATAGACCTCCTCTCCCGTCTTAGGGGTCTCGTCTCATTTCCTGGAGCCTCTTTACCGGTTTTGGACGTCTTCTCGTGCGTCCTACCCTCCTCCATATTCAATGGTCCTCCTCTCCCGTTTTGGAGGGCCTCTTACCACATCCTGGGGCCCCTTTAACATGGCATGGGGCTTCCTCTCATGTTCCAGGGGCATCCTCTGCCAAATTAGGGACCTCCTGCCACGCCTCGTCGGCCTCCTCCTTTGTCCTCGCAAAGCTTACCCGTCTTGAGGGATCTTCAATTTTGGAAACCTAGCCTCCTTCCATACCTGCTACCTACCACTCTCATCTTAAGGGCCTTCTCTCATTTCCTGGGAATTCCTTCCGGTCGTCGGGGCCTCATTCGGCCCTGGAGACCTCCTACTCCATCTCGAGGGACTCCTCTCGAGTCCGGTAGGGGCCTCCTTTTCTCTTCTAGAGGCTTTCTTTTTCAAATTAGGTGCCTCCTCTCACGTCTTCGGGGCCTCCTATTCTGCGTTTTGATTCTATCTTTGCCCATTTTAAGGGTGGCCTCTTATCTCCTGGTGGACTCCTGTTCTCTTTCAGGTGCCTCCTCTTCCAAATTACAAGCAACCTTTCCTATCTCAGTTACCTTCTCATTTCCTGGAGACCTTCTTACCCGTCTTGAAGCCTTCTTTCTCGCCTGGGAGCAATCCCTCTTATCTAATTGCCCTTCTCCCCTATTTTAGGGGCTTCTTCGTTCATCATAGGGTCATATTTCCAATCTTATATCGTCCTCTTCCGAATTAGGTGCTTCTTGACACTTTTCTGGATCGTCCTTTTCTATCTTGGTGGAACCTTACCCGTTTTGGGGACTGCTTTTGCGTCCCCGAGACCTCATCTCATATCCACTGGCTTTCTCTTCCGTCTTTGGGCCTCCTCTCATTTTCTGAGGTCTCCCCTCCCGTATTGGGCCTCCTTTGCAATCATGGGGGCCTACTTTGCAATCCTGAGGGCCTCCTTCGCAATCCTGAGGGCCTCCTTTGCAATCCTGGGGCCTCCTTTGCAATCCTGAGGGCCTCCTTTGAAATCCTGGGGGCCTCCTTTGCAATCCTGGGGCCTCCTTCGCAATCCTGAGGGCCTCCTTTGCAATCCTGGGGGCCTCCTTTGCAATCCTGGGAGCCTCCTTTGCAATCCTGAGGGCCTCCTTTGCAATCCTGGAGTCCTCCTTTGTAATTCTGGGGGCCTCCTTTGCAATCCTGGGGCCTCCTTTGCAATCTTGGGGGCCTCCTTTGCAATCATGGGGCCTCCTTTGCAATCCTGGGAGCGTCCTTTGTAATCCTGGAGGCCTCCTTTGCAAACCTGGGGGCCTCCTTTGCAATCCTGGGGGCCGCCCTTGCATTCCTGGGGGCCTCCTTTGCAATCCCGGAGTCCCCCTTTGTAATCCTGGTGGTCTCCTTTGCAAACCGGGGGCCTCCTCTGCAATCCTGGGGGCCTCCTTTGCAATCCTGGGGCCTCCTTTGTAATCCTAGAGGCCTCCTTTGCAATCCTAGAGGCCTCCTTTGCAATCCTGGGGGGCCTCCTTTGCAATCATTGAGTCATCCTTTGCAATCCTGGGGGCCTCCTTTGCATTCCCGGGGGCCTCCGTGCCAATTGTTGGCACTCACTTGATTTCTGGGGTCTCCTATCTTCTCCTAGGTGACTCCTTCTTCAAATCAGGGGCCTCCTCTCACGTCTTGAAGGTCTCCTCTCATGTCTGGTCGGCCTCCTTGCTCACTTTTTTCCTGTGCATTTCCGGATAGGGGCCTCCTCAAATTTCATGGGGGGGAGGGCGGCGCCCCCAAGTCTCACGGCAGGGGGGGGGGGTGACTGCCCCCTCTGCCTCTCCCCCTGGCCAGTAGGTGGCACTGGCCGGTAGGTGGCGCCACCTACAATGCCGGTAGGTGGCGCAGAGACCGAGGCGAGAAAAACAACTGCCTTCCTGATGTCAGGGAGCTGGTGGTATCTGGTCACAGAGACAGAGACAGAGACAGAGACAGAGACAGAGACAGAGACAGAGACAGAGATAGAGACAGAGACAGAGACAGAGACAGAGACAGAGATAGAGACAGAGACAGAGACAGAGACAGAGACAGAGACAGAGACAGAGACAGAGACAGAGATAGAGACAGAGACAGAGACAGAGACAGAGACAGAGACAGAGACAGAGACAGAGGCAGAGATAGAAGCAGAGGCAGGGACAGACATAGAAGCAGGGACACGGGCAGTTGGTTAGTTATTTTGGTTTTAGTGTGCATCAACCACGTTGAGCACATAACTCCCATAACAGTGTTTTTATCTAGGTTTCAGTTTCCGGCCAGGTTTAATTCCAAATATACGGAATATTCGCTACGCACAGCTGACACATTAACGCAGTGCAATGTCTTCATCTCCCTGGGTGGACAGCAGCAAAGCTGCCAGACTATTTGCGAGAGAAACTCGAAAGTCGTCCAGTCTGAACCACACGTGACCCATCACCTGGAAGATCTGCCATCGTTAGCGTATGCACCTCTCGTCGAAAGAATCGTCTTCGTTGTGCTGATAAACGGACGCACACCAGAAGAATATACCTCACTGTCAGTGGGATATCACAACGAATGCGCATTGGCCTGTCCTCGTTCCGCAGTAGATAGCCGTGGGTGGCACAGGCATGACCTATCCGCATCCTGGTCAGCATCACCTCCTTTCGTGAACTTCTGGATGAGGATTCCCAGGGCCCCAGACTTGGCTTGATAGTTCTCAGTTTGTTTACGCCAGTTCAGTCCCAATTTTGCTGCCACTTTTCGTGGAGAAAATTAATTGCCTAGCTGAGGTGTGCTGCGGAAAGAGGCAGCGCACGAGTGCATAGGCTCCGGGCAGCATGTTTTGCTGCTTGGTCAGCCAACTCATTCTGCACTATTCCAGCATGACTGGTATCCAGCAGAGTGCCACATGTGTTCCCGTTCGCTTAAACTTAGTTAGATGCAATAAAGCATCTTGCACAATATGATCATGAGGATATAACTTTTTATCGCACGAAGGCTACTTAGAGCGTCTGAAAACTAGCATGGTTGTCAACATTCGCTACTTCGATGAAACACAAGGCTTTCGCAATTGCCAGAAATTCGGCCGTATAAATCGTTGTGTGAGGAGGCAGGGTCAACAATCTGGTCATAGCTTCACCTACAAAAGCACAGCCCACGCTATCACCAGTTTCCGACTCGTCAGTGTAAGTGGGAGTGCATGTGTGACAGGCGTGAACGTGTTCTAGATCATTGAGCCGAAAAATTTGTGGGATAATCCTTCCGAGTGTCAGACATTGTCGTGTTCATTGACGGCTAGTCCCATTACCAAGGGGGAACGGGCCGTGGTAGTACCACGGATAATAGTAAACGGATAGGAAACTCCCCGGAATCGGCGACCAAGGACGGGCTATTGCCACCTAGCGGCTGGAGGCCGAAGTTACTCCTGGACAGGATATTGTTTGATTCCAGCAGCACATGCCCGCATTGGAGAGTAAAGCACGATTTAGTTTCGGCCAATTTCCGCTTTTTGGAGAAGCTAGGGAACCGTGATTCTGCTGCATGGAACTCTGTGGCGGTAAGGAATTAATGAAAAACATATATGCCTTCGTTTCTTTGTTTCAGGGGACATTTAAACGCATGGCATGGTGTACTACGTTTGTGGTGCGTTGTGTGTCTTCTTGGAAGCAACTTATGGGTTTTGGATCAAGTGAAGCATGTAATTCTCCATTGCATTGCCCAGTTATTTACTCTAAGTCACTAGAAAATCTTAATCCGTGGTATTTAGGCTGTTTGAACTTTTGCTTGGCTTGAAGCATTGGTCAAAGGGGGCGCCATAAATGTACCAAGTTTTCACTTGCATATGCAGCTCTGAAACTAAGGGTTTTGGCTGGAGGATGTCCGATTTGAGGCTGTGGAGCAGTCCGAAGGAGGAATTGCCTGACATAAAATATTGCAATCTTTACCTAAGGTACATGGCTGATTTTTTTGAAAAGTTGTAAGTGAAAGGATCGGTGCATCACCAGGTATGGTGCCAAGGTCAAAAACTTGGTGCCAGTGGTGGCACAGGCCACCAGTGAGCACCAGTATAGGGCAGTTATAGTGCAGGTAAGAGTAAATAACATAGGTCCTGCTAGGAGTGAGGAGCTGCCGCAGGACCACAGGGCCCTTCTGGCGAACCTGAAGCATAGCAATAGCAGAGTCATTGTGACTGCTATTCTGCCTAGGGCTGGAGTCTCCCCTGAGTGGAGCTCTAGGGCACTGGCAGCCAATGCCAGGGTAGGCAGGCTCTGCCATGAGTTAGGTTTGACTTTTGTTGACAAGTGGTGCAGGTTTTATGGCTCATGGAACCTCTATCAGAGGGATGGCCTGCACTTCTCCGAGAAGGAGGTGCATGTGTTAAGCAAAGTATATGAGCATGTCCTTCAGGGGAACTAGGCAATGTGGTGGGGAGGGATGAAGTGGCACTGCCATCTCAGGGATATGCCAATAGTGACAGCCTAGGAAATAGAAACTCAGTCAGCAAATAGGGATAGCAGTAGTTCAAGGGGGCAGAGTGGTAGTTCATCCAAAGATGAAAGAGCTACTCAACATGAACAAGCTGAAGTTGGTTATGGAACATATGTTAATTGAATGATGCTTAATGCTCAGAGTATTTGATCCAAATTTGATGAGTTTAAGTGTTATGCTGCTGAGGAGGAACCAGATTTTGTTTGCATTCCTGAAGCATGGGTCAGTGAGGGGTATTTTGGGGATAGCTTGCAGGACTATGAGATACAATATGGTTTCGTGCAATAGGGGTCCAGCAGTGAAAGGGGGTGGTGTAATGCTCTATGTGAATATCTTATTCAATTCTCAAAAAGTACCAGATCAGGTTAAAATAATGTGTGTGGAGTCCATTTGGCTTGATGTCGTTGTGGGAAAAGGTAACAGCATGAGGATAGGACCTTTATACTGATCATATATACCACATTATCACACATGTTATTGGCACTGCATAGGTCACTGACCTAGGATGACCTGCACCTGACATTCGCGACACCAAATATGTATTCAACGCATGGTACTGATAATTTTATAGCTTTTGCGAGAAATTTGTCATGTGATTTCAAAGGTCAAAGTCAATTTTCAGGTGAAGTCGGTCGGAGACCTATGATGACCTTGTTAGGTCATTATGGGAAGGTATGCTTCAAAGTGTGCAATGGTTATTGACAACGATATACAATCAATTGATCGATCGTGTATCTATATTGTCACAATATGTGAGATTTTCCGCAATTTGGTTCGACATGCTGCCACCAGAAATGTTGTAGGTCATTGACCTGACATGAGTTTGAACTGATAATTTTGGAGGATGTGTCAAATTGGTGTCGCTTAAGGTACTGTAAATTTCAGAGCTCTAGTGCAAACCGTTTCTTGGGTATGGTACGAAACGTCATGGGGGGGTAGGTATTTACCCACCCACCCGGGCGTGCGTAGGTTAACATGGGAGACGTGGCAGCTGCAATGGGGTCATGCAGGGTGCCCCTGATAGTTCCTCAGAGGGCTCAAATGGCTGTTCCGGGGCCCCTCGGCCCAATCAATGTTCATCATGTGCTCCTAAGCCTGCTCAGGGTCCCCTCGTTTGTCAAAGAATATACCTCGGGGGAAAATGTGACTGCCAGGGCCAATCAGCCAATCGGTTTTGGCCAATCAGCAGCCCTTTGGGGGGGGGGAGCATCGGAATGGAATTGGCCTGCCCCAGACGAGTACCAGGCATATGCGGTTGGAATGGGAGGGGGCAGGTGCTCTTCCTTGTTTTTCTGCCGGCTCTCATGACATTCCGCTTCCATCAGTTAGTCGGCACAGGTTAGTTGGTCACGAGTTTCATGGTTCTATACGGCGGCCAAAGGGATGGCGGCTACTGTAGTATGCGTCCCCGGCTGGCGCCGAAGGCCTATATTTTTTGTTTTCAAACGACGCGTGGTAGAAGGCCGATTCAGCTATATTTCCCCATCACGTCAAGCTTTTTCGATGGGGTGTCCTTCGCATCACCTGTCTAGGATTACTTCTCCGATCGTCCGATAGATGTCGCTAGTATCGGTCGGTGGTCGCAAACATCAAAGTGCCGCCCGAGAGTTTCCGATCCGTTTACTATTATCCGTGGTAGTACCATGCTGCTAATGCTGAGCATCTGCGTACCGCCCCCTCCACCAACTCACGCAACTGCACACATAAGGGGCAGAATATGTCCGCGTCTATCACGGAACAACGCAGGCTTACGGTGAACAAACGGAGCCTGGTGTGTCGGATTCAGAAGGAGCTGTCTCACCCTGCACGCATACCGCAGTGCAAGTTTATCTCGTCTTAGGGCGAGCGGTGCTTCATCAGCATCTGTCAGAAGGCTTGCAGTTGGAGAGGCGCGGTATGATCCTGTGGTTATTCGCAAGGCAGCATTGAAAACAGACAGTGTTGAACACGCGTTTGTTGACGCTACTGACACAGTTACACACAAAATAGCAATAGTCAAGTTTGGAGCGGATCGGCGATCGGCACAAAAGTAAAAGTGTAGTCCTATCTGCCCCGTAGGCAGTGCGGGAAATACACTTCAGTGTTTCATGTTGACTTACCTCAATTTGCTATTCCCACCTTCGCTGTTCGGCACCTCGTTGGTGAAGCGCGTGATGAGATGCTCAGGATAGACACAGTGGCGTAGCCACGGAGGTGGGGGTGAAGGGGTAGACCCACCCTGGAGGGTCGGAGGAGGCTCTCCAGGTGGTCGCCTTGAAGGGCCCAGAAAGGTCCCGCAAGGCGTCGGTGCAGGTGACCCTTACAGCCCCCTGGGGCGACGTGTAGGGCCTTGGACGAAAGTGGCCCCGAGCTGACGGAAAGAGTCCCGGGCCGATAAAGAGGGCCTCGAGTCAACGGAGAAGGCCCTTAGAAAATGTTGAGGGTCCTTGGCTGGGCTAACGTGAAGGGCTTTTGGATCGACAAGGCGGCCCCGGATAGTAGGAAGGGCTCCCGACCTGACGGAGAGGGCACCGGGTCAACACGAGGGGCCCCTGGGTTGTCGGCCGAAGGAAGAAGAAGAAAGTGCCCCTGACACGATGGGCAGGG
Organism: Ashinkailepas kermadecensis; assembly: GCA_034440615.1. Classification (NCBI taxonomy): domain Eukaryota; kingdom Metazoa; phylum Arthropoda; class Thecostraca; family Neolepadidae; genus Ashinkailepas; species Ashinkailepas kermadecensis. The sequence goes on from JAOTOM010004192.1 coordinate 62,436, forward strand.
TCCAAGCGTTTGAAAAGGGGCATCTGGCTTGCTGGAAAAGGCCTTGGATCGTCAAAGAGGCTGAGACGGCGGAGGGGACATAGTTGCCGTAGGGGACCTCGGGCCGTCAGAAAGGGCCCTTGGACCGACGGTTTGAGCCCAAGCCGTACAAGGGTCCCTGGTCTGATATAGGGGACCCAAGCTGATGAAAGAGGGCCTCCAGCCTGACAGAGGAAACCCTGCATCACCAAGGAGGCCTCCTGCGCCGGTAGAGATGACCACTAGCCGCGGGAGGACCCCGGGCCGTCGGAGAGGGCCCAGCGCCAGCATGAAGGGCCCCTGGACCGACGGGGGCCGAAACCACACAGGGGACCCGTTGCGTGATGATGGAGGCCCAGGCTGTTGAAGAAGGGACTCCAGCCGGACGGAAAGTGTCCTGAGCCGTCATGAGGGTCCCTGAGCCGACGCATGGGGCACCGGGCTGGACATGCAGAGCCACTAGGTCGGCTTTGACTCACGTTGATGGAGAGGGGTTCACAGCTGACGGTGGGCGATAAAGAGGCCCTCGAGCTACGAAGACGATCCGGGCCGACGCGGTGGGTTCCCGCGCTGCGCAAAGGTCCTCTAAACCGACGGAGGGGCTCGGGCTGTTAAAAAGCAGTGGCGTGTCCAAGGGGTGAAAGGGAACTCGCACACTGGCGAGTCTGATGGGGCCCTCCAGGCGATCGTCCTGAGGGGCAGATATATAACCGAGGAAACATTTAGCGCATCTAACAGCTTGTGTGGCAAGGGCCCTTGATACCTGAAGATGTCCATCCTGAGGGCTGGCAGGGGCCGTAAGGACAAAAGAGACAACGCCAGAGACATGTGATACCCATGCCAGCTGGAAAGAGCACTCTCAGCTGGTATGGGCCCCTAACAGGAATAAACAGGGCGCCTGAAGGTCACAGAGGGCTGGGATGTTCTTTGGGTTTGAAAAGGCCCCTGAGGGATGAACAGGAAGGACCCTTAAGAGCTGAGAAGGGCTAGTGAGGGACCATCTCAGATCTAAAATTCCCCTGAGATGAGAGCTAGACAGGACTATTTTTGAAACTGTGATGGGCCCCTAAAAGCAAGAGGTCCCTAAGAGGATCTCGTGAGAGTCGGAGTGGACTGGATTGAGGTTCTTATGAGGTTGTGAGCGGCCCCTAATGGACGAACAAGGTCCCTTGAGATAACAAAAATGGCGATTGATGGAAGGAATACCGAGGGTCAGCCTCAAAGCTCGTATGTTCTACAAACCACAAGAGCTGTCGATAACTAAGAAGGGCCCCTGGCAGCTCGAGAGGGCCCTTGAGGGCTAGCGGAGCCCCCTGAGAGATTAGGAGAACCCCTAAGGCTGACGATGTTTGTGGGGAATACTGAGGGCCAGTGTCAGAGTTAGAAAGCCCTTGAAGCTCGAATGATTGCAAAGGACTGGGAAGGCCCCTAGCAGCTGGAGAGGACCCCTGGTTATTGAAAATGTTCACTGAGCGCAAGACAGAATTGGATTAGTATGCGCAAGAGACTTCGAAGAGGTCCGTATGAGAAGAACAAGGCCCCTGAGAGCTAACGAAAGTCACTAAGGGTTTGCGATGGTTGTGAGGATACTGAGAGCCAGCTACATTGGAAGAATTTCCTTTCTAGCTCGAAAAACTTTCGAAGACTGGAAATATCCCCTGAGAGCTAAAGCGGACTGGACTGTGATGCTCCTGAGGCTTGGGAGGAATACTGAGGGATAAACAGATCCACCTAAGAGCTCCGAGAGCTGGCGATGTTCGCTAGACATTATGAGGCCCGTCTCAGGGCTGCAGGTTTCCCCTGCAAGCTAGACAAGTTTGTAGAGGACTGGGAATGGTCCATGCGAGTTGTAGACGGCCCCTGACAGATGAATAGGTCCTCTGAGAGCCAGAGAGGACTGAACTAGGATATTCCTGAGCTTTGGGATGGGCATCTGAGGGATCGGGGTCTCCTGAGAGCTAGTTCTTCAGAACTGACAATGGGTGCGAGGAATGTTTAGCGCCAGCCTCTGAGATAAGATATCATTGAGAGCCATAAATGTTGCCAAGGACTGGGAAGGTCACCTACCGCCACCTCAGCGGCGGTGGCCGCCCCAACAGCCACAGCCGTCCTGGCAGTGACGACTGACCAAGTGGCCACAGCTGTCCCAGTGGCCTGACCACAGCTCCTCTAGCAGCTACGGTCGCTCCAGCGAAAACAAAATAGATAGCCCATCGACAGCTGTGATGACGACCTCTTCGGCAGCGCCAGTTTCCTCGCCTCGTCACCTCTCGGGTGACACCGGCTAAGAAAAAAAAAACTAATTTGTAGGATACCGTGTGTTGGACATAGCTGGTCAGATGTATTGCTAGTTCTTCCACTGTCCTCAAATCTTGCACTTATTTTTTCCCACTGGTATTCACGCCTGATTTTGAGAACGTACGACGGTGTTGAACAGGCGCAACAATGTTGACCCCACCCTCATGATGAAAATCCTCCATATTAAACTATATCTGAACGTAGTGCATAAGAGAAATAAGCAAGTGTGTCCATGAAGATGAACGATCGTATTTCTACTCAAGCTAACAAATTGCATGCCTTCATTAGAGATGTTAATATATCTTTATGTTCCATAATAGGTTTTCATTTATTGGCTGTTGTCGTCAGCTAATGGTTTGCTTCTCTTTCTGGTCTTTACCGGACTGTTGGACCTCCATTGCAGGTCTTGCATTAGCCACGTCAGCGCGAAGTGCAGCAGGCTCTTAAGTGTAGACACAAACGAATTGGTGGCCAGTCCATTTCACTGATTACGTCATCGCTGATGCAAGAGTAGCCGGCGGCACGCTCGGTGGTCAGCAGCAGGCCCGACTACGTGGCGCACTATAGGCCATAAATATCAGGAGTCGACTATTTAGTACGTCGTTAGTGCTCGACTGATACGCGGAAGCTGCAGATCGCCGATTACGTCCTGTGTAACGCCACTGTGCGACGCTACCGTGCAAGCGGCCCGTGTCGCTGTGTGGAGTGGTTTCCGACTGCGGTGGCCGGTTGTCCTCAGTGTTGGGTCTGCGGTACACACTACCCCGTGTCGCTGTGTGGAGTGGCCTCCGACTGCGGTGGCCGGTTGCCCTGGTCAGCTCGTCGTTGGGTCTGCGGTGAACTCAGCTACTGGCTCGCGAAACGTCACGACTCGACCATACAGTGCCGCCGAGCCGAGACGCCTCGGACCACAGACGCCGTGGAGCTCTGGCGGTGTGTGGAGCTCAAGCCGCGCAGACACTGACGAGTTCTGGTGGAGGCAGCTGGGTGGACACTGACGAGCTCTGGTGGAGGCAGCTGGGTGGACGCTGACGAGCTCTGGCGAAGGCAGCTGGGTGGACACTGACGACCTCTGGTGGAGGCAGCTGGGTGGACACTGACGAGCTCTGGTGGAGGCAGCTGGGTGGACGCTGACGACCTCTGGCGAAGGCAGCTGGGTGGACACTGACGAGCTCTGGTGGAGGCAGCTGGGTGGACGCTGACGAGCTCTGGTGGAGGCAGCTGGGTGGACGCTGACGACCTCTGGCGAAGGCAGCTGGGTGGACACTGATGAGCTCTGGTAGGGCAACTGGGTGAACACTGACGAGCTCTGGTGAGGGCAGCTGGTGGACACTGACGAGCTCTGGTGAAGGCAGCTGGGTGGACGCTGACGAGCTCTGGTGAAGGCAGCTGGGTGGACATTGACGAGCTCTGGTGGATGCAGCTGGGTGGACACTGACGAGCTCTGGTGAAAGCAGCTGGGTGGACACTGACGAGCTCTGGCGAAGGCAGCTGGGTGGACACTGACGACCTCTGGTGAAGGCAGCTGGGTGGACACTGACGAGCTCTGGTGAAGGCAGCTGGGTGGACGTTGACGAGCTCTGGTGAAAGCAGCTGGGTGGACACTGACGAGCTCTGGTGAAGGCAGCTGGGTGGACGCTGACGAGCTCTGGTGACGCCAGCTGGGTGGACGCTAACTGTTAAAGCGAACTATATGGTCGAAATGATGTGGTCTATGTGGTCTGTAGCAGCGATTGCTGCACTGGCTTGTTGGTAAGTGCTTTTTGTGAGTGAGTGAGTAAGTGCATTCATCCCTGATTTTGCAATATGATCATGATTTAAGAAACATTTTATTTGGCTTTCTCCACATACACTAAAAAAAACATACGGTACATCTGAGAATCCGCCAGGTATTCCTACCAACGCAAAATTGCTGTCTTGATGGTCCTGTAGTGATAATGTGCGTAGTTATTTTAGGAGTGTACGACATCTAAAAATACGTGGGTATTCTTATGTTGCTCGAGACACCTCCTGTATCATGCTCATTAGCTTGCACATACTCAAGGATCATGCAACATGTAATTGTGAGATGGTACGGCCCACTCATCAAAGTAGGCTTTCATAAAGGAGCATAAACTGAACACTCGACCAGGTGATACCATAAACGGCACTGTGTCAGCCTATGATCGTGTTGACCATTATAATATTTCAGAAGCGCCAGATGAACATGGTGAGAAGTACAGACCTCTTGGCATTAATAATTATATTGAAATGTCTCCAACAGTTCCTTCAGTGTACGTGACGAAGATGTTTTCAAGCTGGTGGGATGTAAAACGATATTGAAAACTCCTAGCAGTACGACCCTCCATTTGAAACCATAATGCTAAGTTGAAATATTCCAAAACTCGCAAGGCAGGTAAAGGCTATGGCACAATAAATTTCATGATCGTGCCATGTTTTAACCATCTTTAAGTTGAGAGGTTAACGAGTGACTCCAGACCACTTTATTTGCTTACAGCATCACAGATAATTGTTTTTACTTTAGCTTCATGCCACTTTGATCTCATGTTAAATTACTAGCCGAGTTAAAATTTAGTCGTGCCCAGCGCTGGATCAAAAACGCTCATGTGTGAAATGCTTTGTTGCGCCAGGGATTTTCAACAGATGATATAGCTATGCAGTTATGCAACCATGCATAATACGGGAACTGCGCAACATGAAGTTGAAGGCAGTGGCATACCTAGGATTTGCGCTAGGAGGCAAACGGATTTGAAGGGGGCCACCTACCCCTGCTTAAAAAAAGTATACGGATTTCGAACACTATTTTTCAAAGGGGCCTTATTTTAAATAAAATGGGTAGTGACCAACTTAATTGTCCTGTAGAGGGGGTCCAATCCTACACCATCGTTTCTGAGTCACCGGATTTTAAGCCTAACTCAGCCCATCCTGTTCGAAGGTTTTCTTTTGGCATCCTTTGATAAGTCACCCACACTGTTGAATTTATACCCGTACGAATCACTCAAAAATGTAAATTTCCAAATTTCAGCATTCCAGTTCATAACGTCCGGTCGCCAAAACGCCAACGTTCGCGCACGTGTACACCCGATTTGCGCATTCGATGCCTTCGCTACAATTAGTGCCATTCTCCGGTTTCTGCTATGCCTTCCACGTTTTACTAATTGCTGTCACATGACAGTCTTGTGCCATATTTGACGTGTGGAGTGCTTCGTATGGAGGTTCGCTGGAAAAATTCGATTAATCTAATTCTATGATTAGTTCTCTTCTTCCGATATTTTCTGGTGGTTAGGAAATCCAGGGACGCACTGAGCTTTGATGCACCTCATCTCTTTGGTTAACTATGCTCTCAGATTTGTTACCGAACCAGGCCTAACCTCGGTGTTCTTTCTTGGACCCGTTGCGTTTTTCTTCGTCTACGGGTGTATTTTAGGGCTCGAGCCAATTTTTGTTAGTGGCCGGCACATTTTTGAGACGCCAGCTCTTTTTTTTAGAGTTTCGTTGCTTTTTATGCACCGACGATATTTTTCAGGTACGGCGCGATTTCGAAGACCCCGATGTGTTTATTTCGTGCCCGGTCTTTTTATTCCTTCTTTAAGACCATGTCGCCTTTTGAGTTCCTCAACCAGTTTTTGTGGCCCCCATGCAGTCTCATGGCCCCGGTGTGCCTTGAGGGCCTCCGTTATGCTTTTTTAAAGCTCCAGGTGTGTTATTTAGGGTTGCAGCGCATGTTTTAAGGCCTTGCAGCTTATTGCGAGACTCGGTACGCTTTGGAATTCCCGGTGGATTTTGTCTCCCGTTGTGCTCTTAGGGTCCCGCTGTATTTATTTGGGGATCCTGATCGGACATTTGTGGTAACCCAGCACGATTTTGGGGGCTTCGGTATAATTTATCGGTGTCTCGGTGCGACTTTTCGGGCCCAGGCATGTGGTTCCGGGGGATCGGACGTCAGTTTTCTGGACTCGACGCAACCTTTGGTGACTTCTGAATTTTTAAAGTCCGGGTCCCGATCTGATTTTTCGGGCACCTGGCGCCATATTTTGTGTTCTGAAGCGATTTTTCGAGCTCCGGTACGTTTTTTTGGGAGCGTACGAGATTTCTGAAGGAATCTGGTGGTATGTTTGGTGCTCCGGAGCGATTTTCCTGGCTCGGACAGTAATTTCTCGGAACTTCTCCTTATTTTGGAGGACTCCGGCTTGATTTTTGTCGAGTCTCGATGCGATTTTTGGGGCCATGCTGTGCTTGAAGAGGGGAATTGTTAATGTCCCGACCAGAATTTTAGGACTACCGACGGGAATTGTGGGTCCTGAGTGCGATATTTTGGGGGTCTCGGAGCGAATTCGCGGGGACCGTTGTACTTATCTGGGCTCCAGCGCGATCCTGGTGGGCCCCGGCGCAAATTTTCTGGGACGCGGTGCGAGTTTCTGTTTGTGTCCGCTGTATACATTTAGAGCCCCTACGCGAATTCTGTGGGCCTCGACGCGAATTTATGAGGCCCAGTGCGAATTTGTTGGAACCCTGCGCGATTCTTGTTAGCCCACCCCTTCAGGAGGGGGGGGGGGGGAATTTTCCTCTTCGGCACGCCATTGCGGATGCTCAACGAGTTTTTGAGCTCAACTGTTCTGAATTTGTCGGTGCTCGGGTCGATTCGATGAAGTCCTTTTGTGATTTTTGAGGTCGAGCTCTATGTTTTTTTAGCTCCGTGTGCGATATTTTTGGGCCCCGGTGCGATTCTTCGGGCTCCCGGTGCTATTTTTCGGTGCTCCAACATGTGTCTTTTCCGGGTTCCGACGCGTTTTTAACGGTCTTTTACGCAATGTTTGTGGCTGCAGGATGACATTCTGGGTGGGAATTGATTTTTGGAAAGCCAGCTGCGACTTGTGAGGCTTCGGTGCGACTTGTTGGCCCCCAGTGAGATTTGCAAGGGCAGCGGCGTGAAATTTTTGGTGTCGAAGTGCGATTTTTTGGACCCCGTCGTCATTTGTCGGGATCCATAGCGCGGGTTTTAGTGGCTTCGACACGTTTTTGGGGGCCCAACACGTTTTGGTTGCTTTTAAAGCAATTGTGGGTACTTTAGAGTGATTTTCCATGTCCGAACTGTTTTTTGTTTCTCGGCTTCATTTTTTCCGATGACACTTTTGTGGCCCCGGTGTGACCTGTCGGGCCCTTAGCGTAATTTGCATATAGCCGGGCGCGATTTTTTGGTACCTTCAGGCTCATCGTGATTTTCGGGGCCCCAGCCCGACCTTTTGGGTCCTCCGTCGTTATTTTCATGAACCCTGGCATGATTTTCCGGGGCTCATAGAGTGATTTTCAGGACCCCGGTCTGACTTTCTTAGGCCCAGGGCGACTTTCAGGAGCCCCGACTCGATCTTTTGGGCCTCAGCGTGATTTTCAGGGGCACGGTCGGTCTCTTTTGAACCCCAGCGTCATTTTCAGGGTTGCCGGCGAGACTTCTTGGGCCCCGAACATGATTTCCCAGGGTCCCGACCCGACCTTTTGATGCCCCAGCGTGATTTTCGGGGACCCGGCGCTACATTTCGGGGACCACGGCGTGACTTTCTAGGGGCTCCATCGGTATTTTCAGCGGCCTTGGTCCCACTTTTTGGAGCCCCAGCGTCATTCTTCGGGGCCACGGAAATATTGTTGGGTCCCCAATGTTATTTTCAGGGGTCTTGGTACGATTTTGTGGGTCAAGCGTCATTATCAGGGATCTTGTGAGATTATTCGGGCCCCAATATGCTTTTTAGGGGCCCCTGGTGCGATTTTGGGGCCCAATGGAATACAAGGAAGCATGACGCAAACTTTCCAAAACCCGGCGCGATTCCTGGGGACCTCGCAGCCTCTCAGCGGGGAAGAGAACTGCTCCCAGTACTCCCCCCCCCCATCGGTACGCCACTGATGACAGGAAGGCGCACCTTGACTTCCTCAGCCCATCTGCGGCTTTTTTCTTCTCGGTAATGTCCTCGTACTTCTCGCAACCAGTTTAATATCTGAGCTCAGGAAGCAGTTTGGTTGTAAAAGGTCGATGAAGATGAATGTGATTTGATCAATGTTCTCTTTATCAGGGTAGGTATTTCCACAAGAGAAAGTTCCAGTGTATTTATTTACTTTTTTCTTCTTCTTTTAAGTGAAGATAAAAGGAGAAATGTTTCCTTTATAAATGCGCACGCCGGCACCACCAAATTGATACTGCAGCCAAAGCATGCAATAACTTCATATGGCATCCAAGGTAATTATATCCAAGCCAAGGGAAAACCTTGCATGCTTATGCTGTAGAGACTTGCTTTTATAAATCAGAATAGTCTAAAATAGTTTTACGACCACTTGTAGTTTAGCAATTCATATATAATGTTTTTTTATGATTCCATAACCGCGCCTTGGCCCAAACATTTTCATAAGGACCCGAAATAAGTACAACGGGGCCTTGAAAACTTCAGGAAGGGCCTGACAACTGGTGTCGGGGCTCCGAAAATTCACGTCTGGGCCCGAAAGATCGCGCCGGGGCTCCGACAAAATGCACTGGGGCCAATAAATTATCATTGGGGCCCCAAATACATACAGCGTGGTTAAACAATCGCATCGGGAGATTTAAAAAAAATATAACGGTGTCCCAAAAATACAAGCAGGGATTCTGAAAAGTAAATGCGCCCGGAAACGTGCGCGGCAAAACGCTCCGGAGCTCCAGGCATTGCGCAAGCGGCCTCCGAAAATCGCGTATGGCCTCCCAAAAAAACCTATCAGGGCTTCAGAAATCGCGGCAGGGCACGCAAATAAGGTGCCGGGGGCCAAAAGAATCACGCCGGAATCCGGGTTTCGAAGAATTCAGAAGAGGCCACGAAACATCGTGCTGAACCGATAAAGCTTGCGTCGGGTCCAAGGAATCACGAGCATGGATCAGATAAATCGCGTCGGAACATCGAGAATTCATGCCAGAGACCCCCAAAATCGCGCCGGGCCAAGAGATGGATCCTGCACCACGACAATGCTCCCGCACACGGCGCCCTCAGCATCCAACAGTTTCTAGCCGAAAGACAGGTTGCAACCCTGGAACATCCCCCGTACTCGCCAGATCTAGCACCGTGTGACTTCTGGCTATTCCCAAAGCTCAAGGGTGTCCTCAAGGGATCACATTTCGAAGGGGTTGAAGACATCAAAGATCACGTGACAAGCACCCTGAGAACCATCAAGAAGGAGGAATTTGAGGGGTGCTTCGAGGAGTGGAAGAGCAGATTCCAGAAGTGCATCGACTTCGAGGGGGAATACTTCGAGGGGGAGAATAGGTAGTTTCCTGTCATCTCGTGCAATAAAGACTGTATTGACCGAGTCCCGTTTCTTTTTGGTCACACCTCGTATAATGCGTGCATTCACCAACACCTATGTTATGTATTACTATAATGCCCGTGCTTACAGTACAAATGTGCACTCTTGGAATGCGTCCAATATTTCCACTTGACATGACCTGATAGCGTGATGCCACACTATACTGATATGCAAATTTCGGTAACATATGCGAATATTTATGTAGGTTTATCAAGATTCATGCAAAAATGTGTCCTAGAAACTAAATTGCACTGCATACCGAGTCAAGATGGCAATATTACCTCCTCCCCGCAAGTGACCTTACTTGACCAGAAAGCAAAAAGTATTTATATGGGCAATTTTAGGTACACCCTGCATGTATTCAACCACGGGTGATATTTTCTATTACACTAATGTCCTTGTTTGTGTTATGAATATGAGCTCTCGAAAACAAAACAAAATATTTTTATTTGACATGACCTGCGACCTCACCAGTGACCTCCAGGTAAACCAAAATAATTTTATCTCGATTAAAGTTATGGGGCTATTGAATGCCGTTTGAATCGGCGTTATCGATTCATTGGTTGTGTAGATACAAGGGGGGAAATCCCTCAACCAGTGGCGTGAGTGTGAATATCCCAGTGACTGCAGGGTTGAAGCCCTGCTTCACACGCTATGCACCCTTGCACGTTGAATACGGCCTCGAATCGCATAAGTTTTGAAGCATAATTGAGGTGTGTTTTGTGTCAACACGATTGTTCCCACGGTACACATCAATTTTGATCACTGTTCCTTGCTTGGATTGGCGCAGGATTGGTCGTCAGTTTGAATTGTCACGTATAGTCTGTGCAATCATGTGCTTCTGTGTAGTCAGTATATTTGAACTTCAGATGTATCGACTCGCATTGTGAAGTAATCTTGGCAGGTGCGGATCTTTGCATAAAGTATTAGTGGGGCTCAATGTACTGTTTTGCCATTCTCTCCAGTAAACACCAAAAGGCAGAGGCTCAACCAATTTTTTTTTGCGCGGGGCCCACCCCTTCACAAAAATACACTAGATTAAACAAGACATTTTTGGATTTGCATCATACCAAACCAGAAATATTCCGTGTGCATAGCGCCAAAAGTGGTCTCGTTGCAGTTCCATGGAGAAGTTTCGGGAGTTTTGAGGCCCAACTTGCACCAGAAGTGACCCCTGCAGGTACTTGACTGGTCTCTTGAGACTGGAGGAGCCCTTGAAACCACAAGGCCCATTCCACGCTGAAAGGGCCACTTCTGTAAGGACCCTTGAGGCTGGTGTAACGACTTGAATTGAAGCTAGCGGGACCGTTGAAACTGGATGGACCCTATTAGCTGAATGGTTCCATGAAACTTGATTATCTCTGCAGGAGTTGGATGGCCTCTAGAAAGAAAAAGGTGCCGGGTGTTCAGGGTCTCTGAGAGATAGAGAACCCTGGGAATATAAAATGGGAAAGCGCTGAGATTTTGAGATTCCCCAGACAGCTGAAGGAGAGACCCTGGGAGATGGAGATGCTGAGAATTTCAAGAATTTGATGGGCCCCTGAAAGTTGAAGGAACTCCGAGAGGTAGATGACCGGCTGGGAACAGAAGTGGTTAATGGGAGTTGGAGTGGGCCTCCTGAAACTGGGGGAGCCCTTGAGAAAGCTGGAAAATCCCCTCGAGGTTGGAGATGGCTCTTGACGCTGGAGTGACGTCTTGAAGCTGGAGGAACCTCATAAAACTGGGGTGCTTCTTAACGTCGTGCGGCCACTTTTCGCTGCATGGGGCTCTTGTATTACCCTGACACTTAGCAGGCGTTGGAGGGCTCCTGTAAGATTGAGTACTGCTGGAACTTGAGGGGCCCTGAGAGTTTCAGAGCTTCTCGGAATTCGGAAAATTCGAAGGCCTTGAAGGGATAGGAATAAGATAGGTTGGTGACCTATGGGGACTTTTGACGGCGCCAAGGTCCGCTTCAAGTCCCACAAAAGCGGGTATCATCTCGGTATATTTTCGGAAGGGCACATGCCCTTCTGACCTCCAATGCAGAAGTATGTTCTAGTGCTATTTTGCGACCACCCATAGTTCAACAGGGAAGATCGAGAGCGAAATCTTCGCTGAACAGTTCTTTACTGGGGCAGTCGATGTCCTGAAATTACTTTTTCATTGACTGTGCGTATGAAGAACGAAGTTGCTTGGGGATAGTGAATGATTGGAAGAGGATAAAGAATCACCACCCAAGGATTAAAACCAGAATACACATTTAACATCAGTTATGTGCATTTCACATTCTTTATCAGGTGTGTCTATCATGACCGCGTACACTTCATATGTGCAAAAGTAATGAAAACCTAAGACAAGGATAAAACGACATTTCTATTAACTGAATTTTCAGGTAACATGGTGAAATATTTCACACTGGGGACAGTGCAAACAAGCTGGTCAAATATACTGCAACTCTGTCAGAATATATACTCTCTACTCTGTCAGGATATATGCTGTCTACTCTCAGAGCCGCCAACAGCAGCCCAAGCGCTCCAACAGACATTCGGCATTCTGATGTATGCAGAGCTGAGTTATGAGTCCTAACTAAGGCTATGTCTTCAGTTGCTCAGAATTTCAGCCTATTCGTAAAAATTTTCCCCGGGGCGAAATTCGTGAGAATAATAATAAATTATAAGTTCAGTAGTTTCATAAGCTTGCTACATGGTCTCCAATATTTTGGTTCTCGCAATTTCATACTGCACCGTCTCGTCCAATTTTTGTTTGACGTGTCCACGCAATTTTCAGACATCGGTGCTTCCATAGTGCCGAAATATATTTTGTTTTTGGTGGTTGGGACGGGGCATTGAACATGGTCTCACAGAAATAACTACTGCTTTTCCATTCCAAGGTTCCGATTGTGCTCCTGACTGCCAAGCACCCCACCTCATCCTGTTAAAAAATGTCATGATCACCCCATAAACCTTGGAAAATATCGCTTTATACTACATAAAAAAAATTGTGGGGGGGGATGGGGGTGGGGGGTGGTCGTCACTACCTCCCCTTCGTAACAAAACTCTGACTGCGCCTCTGTCCAAATGCCCCAGGTTGTGAACTTTTGACATTGTCAACGCAACAAATTAGGTACTTCATCCTGGTGAAAATTCGCCGTCGAATCCGCCCGCGTTTTCTGCAAAATTTATCCCTCCCCTTCCAACAGTTTGAAAACTAACGTTACATCCATGATATCGAGCGTGTTTAGCTCGCTAGAGAAATGTTATGGCTTGCTTTGCCCACATTTTCGTGCAATCTCGTGTTCAGGAACACTGCCTGCGGCAGTCAGGACCGGCAAAGGGAGGAGCGACTTCAGGCGGAGTTTACCAACGTGACAGACCCGAACGTGTACAACAAGAACGTTCGCCCGTTTCCAGATCAGGACAAGCCAGTGAACGTGCATGCGCGCATGTATGTCTACTTTCTGGGCGACATCGACGCTCAGTCATCCGTGAGTGCTCACTGACCAGGCCCCGGTAAGTGCTCACTGACCAGTCCCCGGTGAATACTCACTGACCATTCCCCAGCGAGTACTCCATGACCAGCCCCCAACGAGTACTCAATGACCAGCCCCCAACGAGTTACTCACTGACCAGTCCTCGGCGTGTACTCACTGACCAGTTCCCGGCGTGTACTCACTGACCAGTCCTCGGTAAGTGCTCACTGACCAGTCCCCGGCGTATACTCACTGACCAGTCCTCGGTAAGTGCTCACTGACCAGTCCCCGGCGTATACTCACTGACCAGTCCTCGGTAAGTGCTCACTGACCAGTCCCCGGTGAGTACTACTGATCAGACCCCGGTGAATGCTCACTGACCAGTCCCCGATGAATGCTCACTGACCAGTCCCCAGCGAGTACTCACTGACCAGTCCCCGGTGAGTACTACTGATCCGACCCCGGCGCGTGCTCACTGAACAGTCCCCGGCGAGTGCTCACTGACCAGTCCCCGGTGAGTACTACTGATCCGACCCCGGCGCGTGCTCACTGAGCAGTCCCCGGCGAGTGCTCACTGACCAGTCCCCGGTGAGTACTACTGATCCGACCCCGGCGCGTGCTCACTGAGCAGTCCCCGGCGAGTGCTCACTGACCGGTCCCCGGTGAGTACTACTGATCCGACCCCGGCGCGTGCTCACTGAGCAGTCCCCGGCGAGTGCTCACTGACCAGTCCCCGGTGAGTACTACTGATCCGACCCCGGCGCGTGCTCACTGAGCAGTCCCCAGCGAGTACTCACTGACCAGTCCCCGGTGAGTACTACTGATCCGACCCCGGCGCGTGCTCACTGAGCAGTCCCCGGCGAGTGCTCACTGACCAGTCCCCGGTGAGTACTACTGATCCGACCCCGGCGCGTGCTCACTGAGCAGTCCCCGGCGAGTGCTCACTGACCAGTCCCCGGTGAGTACTACTGATCCGACCCCGGCGCGTGCTCACTGAGCAGTCCCCGGCGAGTGCTCACTGACCAGTCCCCGGTGAGTACTACTGATCCGACCCCGGCGCGTGCTCACTGAGCAGTTCCCGGCGAGTACTCACTGACCAGTCCCCGGTGAGTGTTCACTGTGTTCCCGGCGAGTGCTCACTGACCAGTCCCTGGTGAGTGTTCATTGTGTCCCCGGTGAGTGCTCACTGTGTCCCCGGTGAGTGTTCATTGTGTCCCCGGTGAGTGCCCACTGTGTCCCCGGTGAGTGCCCATTGTGTCCCCGGTGAGTGCCCACTGTGTCCCCGGTGAGTGTTCATTGTGTCCCCGGTGAGTGCTCACTGTGTCCCCGGTGAGTGCCCAGTCTATGGTGTCGTGACGGCGAGCGGGTTTCTCTGCGAACCCAAAGCACGTGTTTTTCTTCATGGTCGGTGAATACCCGTTGGAATATCTCTGGGTGTTCTGCTTGAAATGTTTTTGGTTTTCGATGGGTGTGTGTTGTTCATACGTGAATGGATCTATCCATAACCTGGCGGTGGTTGTGGATTAGTGCATAGGGCACGTCGACTATGCCGATTATTTTGCTTCCATGTATCCATAACTTCGTAAATAAACCTGCATCTGTATCATACTTGAATTGATTCGCTTCGTGGCTGGTATTTCACTTATGTAATGTAATGTAATATAATGTATTTTAGATCCGCCTGAGTAGGGTTTTTCAGTTTTTGTTACAGTTGTGCACTAATGTGATGCACAAACCATCTTCACGAACATACACGATAACAACGAGTGGCATTATCGTGTTGAGGTAAGCGATGCTCCGGAAGCCGGAAGTTAGGGCTCGGACTTGCGCAGCATGACAGAAAACCTCCGTCTGAAGACATTGTAGCCACCTGGGTTCCTCACATCTGGAGGCACATTGTTCTACAAGCTCGTGGTATGAAGGAGCGGCGCGCGAATTCTGTGCGGCGTCGTGGTACACTCGCCTGCAGTGAACTGTTCTCGGGGACCCTAAACTACGGCTGGCCGCCAGGAACGTTGGCAGTGTCGCTCAACACCAATAATTGCTGGTCGGCTGCGCCGCTTCACAGTTATGCGTTGCGTGACAGCTTCACCACGGGTAAGTGTCCGAGCCATAGGTGACAATTTTCCCCTGCATCCATGAAGTGAGAAACACGGGTCTACGCTGCTCACGTCTTGCATTCCTCGGTCGGCCAAACAACATTGGCAGTTCAACGAGCAGGCTACCAATGGACTCCTGTCGACAAGCAACAATTGATAGCGGCGGATTTCTGACTCGGGCAACACAGAATGAGCCGGAAAGGTTAGAAGAGGCTCGGTTGAAAAGATTGAAAGGAGATGGGAGGTTTATGATGTCAATGAAGCATTATCTGGCCCCAAAATAATTATAGAATGTCCAACTTGTATACTTTTTAGAAATGTAGTTCGAATTTTTGCTGGGGTGGCTTTATGGACCAGGATCCAATTGCTAAGCAGAGCTTGTTGCGTGAACCCTGGCCTCACCACCCGATCCATGAATTGCAGTCTTCCAGTAGAAATTCGTAAAAATGCTTCACATGCTGTCAATACACCGACATGGCCACTACGGTAGCTCGCTATCGACCTTATCGTGCCAATTGCCAACTGATCCTCCCGTACGGGGGCTAAAAGCGGGCACACGAAGCGACTCGAACCCAGTCTCTCCAAGACAGGGGAAATCGGTGCGGGATAGCGCTCTAACCAACTGAGCTACCGATACGGCATATCCCGAGGAGCCACTTGCTGGCTTAATTCAGATTCACTGACAAGTCGATTAGTTTCTTGATTAAATTACGCCTATTTCATTGAGAATAACAAGTTGTTGGGTGTTGGCATATGTTGTACGATATATTAGTATTTATTGCATATGTTGTGCACTGTATTGTAAGCGACATACTCAGATTTCCGTGAAGATAAAATATGTATTCATGCCGATACCATCAAACTATTTTACCATATATTTAACTATATTTAACTATTCTATTTTACCATAGAACGTTTTTGCTTATATTGCTTCAGCACGACATGTAACCGGGCTATCCGTCATTCTTAGTGTGAAACCACCTTTAATAATTGGAAGAATGAGCAGGAATTAATGCCATAGTTGTGTGTTGAATTGCAGCATGGGGAGCATCAATAATGCCCATGGGGCCAGTGCAATACGCTTTCCAGCACCGAAATCCACAGCGATCAAATGCTGCTTGTCTACAGGGCTCCAGTGGTGGACCGCTTGCTGAACTGCCAATGTTGTTTGGCCGACAGAGGAATGCAAGGCGGGAACAGCGTAGACACGTGTGCAGGGCAAATGACCACGTGACGACCGCACAAGCGAATGTCTACGGCTGGCCAACGGTGAATCTTGTAGACTGTCACGCAACACATAACTGTGAAGCGGCGTAGCCTACCAGTAATTATTGGTATGAAGCGGCACAGCCCACGTTCCTTGCGGCCAGCCATAGTTAAGGGTCCCCTAGAACATTTCATGGCAGGCGAGTGTACCTGGAGTTCACCGTTAGCCGTGATCCGGGTGCTCCATTGCGACACAGTTGAGTGACAGTTCAGTTGGCCGCGAATGAGTTCTGGGCCATGGAACTCATTCATAATTTTCAAAAATTATTGAGCATCTTCCTCAGATATATGAAGTCCTTCAATTTCAGCCATCCTAGTTCTTTCAACGTTGACGATGCATGATCCCGGCAGTGCAAGCCGGCGGAAATCCCTACACCGAAGTTGATGCATTTTTTAATGAGTCGTTTCTGGGCTCTTCTACAGCCTCTACAGACAGACACACAGTTTCTTATGGGATGGAACACAAGTTGCTCAATTAGCACTTGATGTCGGACAACTTATGACTAGTCTAGCGAGTCCAATAAGTAGACGGTTATCCAGGCGCAAATCAGTAGATACATGCACATCCCATGACAGATGAGTCAATTTTCACACAAAGCAATTTCGCAAGAATTCGTTGATACTATTTCCAACTAGCTCAGACGAACAGAGCACTCCACAGGCGTATGCTGACTACAAGATTGAAGAACAACTATCTCAGTTTTTTCATGGATATACTTTTAATGGATTTTGAATGAACCAGTAAAAAACGACCGCCTGTAGTTTATTCAATCGTTGGCTAATGTCTGTGATTTCGTTTCTTTCTCGGATTCGAGGAACTGCACATCATCGGCACACGTAGCAATCTTCCCGTGTGGGATATGTTGTGGGAGGTCATTGATGGATATTGGGAACATGACTGGGCCCAAGATCGAGCCCTGCACCACTCCATGCGTTACCGACAGAGGGCTAAAATCCTTCACCGTTTGCGAGTGGCCCTCAAGCCATACGCGTAACCGGTCGGAGTTGATCCCATCCATCCAAGCTTGTCCATGAGGCGACAATGCTCCACGCTGTCGAACGCCTTTGGGGTGTCGGCTGTTACCAGTGAGTGGAGTGATCTTGCCTTGGTTGATCTTGACGGTAGCGTGGATGACCGTGTCTAGCAGAGCCATCTCGGTAGACAGGCCAGGCCGGAAGCCGTACTGTTTTGGGCACAGTAGATGATGACTAGTCAGATAGTCTATCAGTTGTGTACAGACGACACGTTCGCAGAGATTTTCGACCACTGACAATATCGCTATTTGCTGGTAATTGTGTGGGTCGCTTGCGTTACCATTTTTGTGCAGTGGTGTTACCATCGCCGATTTCCAGGACAGTGGCAGCTCACAGCTCGTGATGCACGAGCTGCTGATGTTCAGCAGGTGCGGTTCAGGTGATGATGAATTTATGAATGTCCTTCCATGGTGTGCGAGCACCAGCAGTCTGGAAGTATTATGCGCATGCGTGATGTTGAGCCGTCCGGAAAGCGTTCTTGTGCTCACGGTAATTCCGCTGAGCTTCTTCGCTTCGTGATGCACCCCTGCGCTCGCTCGCTTGCTTCAATGCTGCCCTTGTTGCATGCACGTCATCATGCTACAGCCAAGGCGGCGACTGATGCTTCAGTTGATTTGACGAAGGGGCATGGGATGGTCAGGTCAATTATTGGCTGCCATGCAGCCAGCTATGCGTTCCACTTGTTCGAGGTCGTGGTCGCTTGATAAATGGCGGACCAGTCGGCCAACAACAGATCGAGGCACAAACCATTTTGCTCTAAGTGTCGTGTTGAGCGGATTGCAATGAAGGTGGTCTGAGGGCGATGCGAATGACTCGAATTTCTGTGGTCAGGCCAGATCGATTTTTAATGAGATGTTCGAGGAGACTCGGGCTGTCTCCTCGCCGTGGTGGGTGTGTGACGTCGGTTATCAGCTGGCTGAGGGACAGATAGCAGAGCGTACGCAGATGAGCCTGTACACCCAGTATTTTTTTTAGCTGTAGCACGTCAAGGTTAGTGTCACCGAGAACAAAAATTGGCTTACCCAGGCTTATGAAGTGTGCTAGCCGCTCATGTAGCTGCTCATTGGCTGGTGCCGCTAATCAATTTGGATGGGAAGGACGTTATCTCCAATGACAACTGATGTTAGATCAGTCACAGTAATCCACAGTGACTCGAAGGATGAGTTCGGGTTGGGCACAAACAGTAGCTCAACAGCGAGACGATTATGTGAGATAATAGCGACTCCACGCCCTTGCGACACTTCCTTCAACTTGATGTTGAAGCCAGGAAAGGTGAGAGTATTGTCCTCCATATCTACGGAGAGCAGTGTCTCGGTGGCACAGAATGGCACAGAATCCCTCCGTCGATATCAGTTGGTTGATGTCGTCTAGGTGTTTGTCAGCGAGCTGACATTTCCATGGCCGATTTTGAGTCGACGAAAACGTCTCTGTTGCGGGGCGCTACCGGTGTGCCGCATTTGACGAAGCGTCAGTCGCAGATGCTGCAAGAGACATGGTCTGAATGTTTATCATGGAGGCAGCAGCGCTCTCGCAGTGCTTTGTTCAGCGTTATCAGGACGTAGGTGGTGTTGCTGTGCGCGGCTCATTGTTCGTTCGGTTGTCCATCCTGGTATCACTGCGAGGGTATACACTTATATATTACTGGTATTCACTTCATACGGCATGAGACATTGGGGATTTGAGGGGGTCCTGAAGTATTAAGCTGGCTGAGGCACGTTGTAGGGACCCTTGAAACTGGATGGATCCCTTGAAGTTGGAGGGGCTCCTTGAAGCCGGAGACTCCTTGAAGACGGAGGGCCCTTGGTAGCTCATGTGTGGGCCCCTTTGAACTCTATGGAGTGGTCCCGGGAATCTTCGAGGTCCTGCTGGGAACAGGAAGGGTCTGTTGAAGCTAGAGGGGCTCATTGAAGCTGGAGGAGTCCATTGAACGTGCTTTTTGTGGAGATTCGACTTTGTATTAAAAAACAAAAACAAAGTGGTTCCCTTTGTACATAAACTGAACGAATTTCGGGGACGTTTACAATTGTGGGTAGATTGGGCCCCCTTATTCGGGCGGCCACTCCCTTGGCCAATTCCTGGCTGACTCCATTTTGAAATTGTCCTTTCCATGGGATGCAATATGGCTGATGTTCTGAAGCACGAAAGCTGGTGATGCGTGCCACTTCTATCGTGCCTGTTGCCACACATATACGAGTAGACATTCGAGGCACCTTAAGGTAGCATGCATTGCGGTTGGCTGCAGGAATTCTTCGTCCAGCTGTTGGTGCGCCTGCGTTGGACCGACCCTAGACTGCAACTCAACATATCCGAGGAATGTCTGCAAGGAGAAGAGTGGCACAAGGTGAGTTTGCATGAAATAAGTGACGCCATATGAGTACATACTGATAAATATGACACCATAAGTCTGAAATGAGAATGCCCGCACCGGACAAATCTGGAGGTAGAAGAGTGAGACAATATGAGTTTGGAGGTAGAATAGTGAGACAATGTGTTTCGAAGAAGGAAAGGATGCAAAAAGAAGGACATATGAGTCTGCACGAGCTATGTCGGCACGATTCAGGTTTCCCATAGGGAGGGATGGTGTCAAGATGAAGCAGGTAAGACGCATCACGCATACTTGCTCAGGCTTAGCACGACACATATAGAGCTGCATGAAAAATAGATACATAGAATAACAATCTTACCGGCTCTGTCCCACACAGAAAATATGGGTCGCTATTTCAGTTGATCGGGCATGCCGGGCGACTATGTCATGCCAACTTTCGCGGATATTATTAACGTTGTGACCTTGCATGCAAAAAAAAATTCAACATGCCTGCGGTCAAAGTCTCCACGAGTTTTAAAGGCATGGGTTAATGAAAGCATTTTTGGACACAACTTGCGATAATTTGAATTGACCGGCTACAGCATGCATGCACATCAAAGGAATGCAAGGATAGGAGGTGTGATACTCTTGTATGTGAATAGTGTATAGTGTATAGTATAGATATTGAAGCAGTAGAATCATTGTGGTTATATATCATCCTGAAGAATGGAACAAGATTGGGGCATTCTATAGGCCACCAGACCAGAATGAAAACAAGGACAGGTTGATGCAGGAAGAGAAAAGTAGGAGAGTGCATGGGAGCATGGGTGTACCCACTGGGGGGGGGGGGGCTGGGGAGGGACATGTCCCCCCCCAATTTCTGAAAAGTGTCGATTTGTCCCCCTCAATTTTTTACATGTCCCCCAAACCTAAGCTACCTGAGTATGATCGCCGCAAAATTATACTTAATCATTCATAAAGTGAAAATATATATGCAAGAAAATCACGAAAAATACTAGAAACCGATCAAGCCAATCGACGGACTTAACAGGGCATCTGTCGTCACAAAATCTCCGAATGATACATCAGCAAACGTTAGACATTTCTGCTTCCAGACCATTCTTGAATAACATGAACCTTGACCATCTTGTGTTTTCCCTTCGGTGGAATATTGTGCTATGCCAGGCAACAGATTTGCATTATCGCCAGGCTTTATTATAGTCTTAGCTTGCATTCCCCCGCGCATATATTGATACATCTTGAACAAACGTGACTCTGGGTGTCCTAGGGTATCTTCAAGACCATGGAGGGAAAATAAATAAATAAATAAATCATGGACAGACATATATATATATATATATATATATATATAATACAAATTAAGCAAGTACGTCAAGTTAACGTCGTATTCGTATACGTATTCAGCGACGTGTTCGCCAGAGGCGTATTTGTATTGGCATCGGCATTCAGCGATGGTTTTATGATCGTTCGAATCAATTACCACAAATGCTTCTGCTTGTACTGAACACGCTGGAAGCAACTACATAGGTCTCACATTACCACCTTAACGGTCAAGGTCCAACGCAAACCGGTTTCTTCGGTTGCCTCCCATTTCTTTCGTTTTCACCCAAGCCTGCTCAAATCTGGTACCAAGCAATAGCCACGACAGATCGACCAATGCACTTCACACCATGCATTTTGATTGAGACCCAAATTTGTTCACAGGGTAGTCTTTGGCTCCGAACACGGCTATGCAATTTTCAGCCCGATTTGGCCAACGTTTTTTTTAGCTATAGCCTCAGGAATTATTTTTAGGTGAAATAACATGGGCTGGTTTGACGACGGATATTTCATCAATAAGAAAAGGAAAGGGTGGCAAATGATATATATATATATATATATATATATATATATATATATATATATATATATATATATATATATTATGTTTATTATATATATATATGTTTATTATATATATATATATATATATATATATATATATATATATATATATATATATATATATATTTCAGAAGAAAAAGGATCAACAGAAACAATCCCGAAATAAAATATCCATGTTTCTTACATTTGACCTCGCGACGTCATGACCTCGTGACCTCGTGGCCTCGTGACCTCCTGTGACCCCTAGCCCATCGAAATTGATAAGTTTGACGGCGGAAACAAAAGGGTGCATGATTTCTCTGACCAAACA
The DNA here is from genome assembly GCA_034440615.1 of Ashinkailepas kermadecensis. Classification (NCBI taxonomy): domain Eukaryota; kingdom Metazoa; phylum Arthropoda; class Thecostraca; family Neolepadidae; genus Ashinkailepas; species Ashinkailepas kermadecensis. Next base: position 84,437 of record JAOTOM010004192.1, read on the forward strand.
AAAAATTTTAAGAAATGTGTTCTTATAGATATCCGATGTAGCCATCCGTTATTCCAGACATTTTGCGATTTTCCGTTTTCCGGTTGGGAAGGACATCGTGACAAGCTTTATTTCATTCGGGACATTATGTAGAACAATGACATAAAGCGTTACATAGGAAAACGTTTACCGAATAAAAAAACTTCATATCTTTTTAATGTAGCGCTTTTCCTTAACAACCTTCACGAATTTCAATGTCACGAATTACCGAAACACGAACACGAAAATGAACACGAAAAAAATGGTTTTATTTACGCGTAGCGATGCAATTGTACTTCAGAACAACTGACAGGTATTGAATAACATCAAGCATGGAAACAACGCAACCCGACCCTATTAAATCAGGTTCCATTACCTACATATTAAATATGGCGCGGTAGGGAGATATCTATAACGAACATGAGGATACCTTTGTGTCAGCGAGCAAATGTTCTTTCTATCACTTTGTGCCAAAGAAGATAACATTGCTTCTCTGTGGACTGCTGATGACTATGTGTTAACACGCGCCCTGGAGGGCCTTCTGAAAATTACGCGCACTGGAGGGGGGGGGCGGATTCCGCCCCCCCCTAAGATCTCGGCTCCTAGTGAAGGTAGAGGAACGAAATTCGCAGGGTCGATGGGTACGGTAGTGAACTCTATTGTGTGAAAATTTCATGACCTTAGGTTAATATCTTCAGGGTCAAATGAGGTCAAATTGGCAAAATTTTATGGTATTGCGTAGCTTGGCTTGTCATCGTTATGGATCGCTGTGATTGTATTTAAATGCTCCAAAATAGGCATCAATGATGTTTTGGACATTACTAATGATGCAATGCAGATGCTGGACCCAACAGTTGACCTCAGGTCACCTATATAGCACCACTTTATCAGGTCAGTTACCTGTTCCAGTTACCGAAACCGGGCCGCCCGCCTGACTGGTCCGTCGGGCAGCTCGGAGCAATCGGCTTCGTGAAGGAAGGAGTGAAGTACATGAATAAAGTATGGAAACGCAATGACAAACAGTACAAATGACAAACAGTAGTGCATTTATGACAACATTCCAGTTGATCAAGTTTGGTTCCATTAACCTGTCATGAACTTGACCTGACTTGACCTCGGCGACCTAACATGATCTTGAAACTATATAGCATATCAATATACATCAAACAAGTCGCTAGTGTTGCCAAGAACACTTCCCTTTTGCGAATATACGGGAAGCGTATCAGCGGCGATTTTTGTGGTCTGGCGCTATAATTTGTTTTGACTTTAGCGGCCCCTAACTTGAAAAATTGTCGGCCGATTTCCATTTTTCTTGCTTTAAACGACGCGCCGGTCATTTCGAAGTAGGTACGCTGAAAATCGCGTATATCGACCGGTAAAATCTGCAGTCATTTACGAAAAACCTGAGGCGTGGGCGGATTTCGCCCCCCCCCCCCTCCAGTGCGCGTGTTAAAGGCAAATAAACGCCGAGGTGTTTGTCTCGCGTATGTCTTCCCTCACACCCCATCCGTACCATATACTCGTCAGCCTGGTGGCGATTCCGAAGGAGATAAGGGCGCCGGTGTTAATGATGGCGGACAGCAGAGGGGTTGACATGGGGGAGGAAGTGATAACAGGCTTGGCACAGCTGGAGCAGTGCACGACTCAGTTTTTGACAACGCCTGGTGGAAAGAGGACGTGGTGATTTTTTTTCCACTTGCATAAACGCTACAAGCAATGGTGCATAGTCACTGTGTCGATCCTTACCGTAGTCATAAAAAGCGAATAAAAAAGTATCACCGAAGCATCAGTAAGCCTCATTGAAAATGTGAGCGATCCCCGCATTACCAGAGGCATGGTTTTGTGTGTGAAATGTCGGATTAGGCTGACCAAGAACCCAAAAAGCATTCCTGACGCTGAGGCCGAGAGTTCCAGTTCAACACAGGAAAGTGATGCAAACTCTGCCAGTGGATTAGCAAATGTTGCTGAACTGCATCAATCTGAAGCAGAAGGCAGTCGTCAAGACATGGACCTAGTAATGTCAGTTATCGCCATCACAAACATCAGCACAAGTAAGTTACTTACCTGCTCGCTCATGCTTGCGTAGCGTCGACGCCTGGGAGGTGTAAATGAAATGCCCGAGGAGTGAGGGACGACAGTGAGGTGGATATCTGCACCTCTCTATTAAAGGCGAGGCTAAGATCAGTCCTAATCAGTTTGAAAAGGTGACGCGAAATGGTTGGATACAAGCTTAAAGTAATCCAACGCATCAGTTGAACGATTTTTGTATTATAGTACCCGCTGTTCACTGGTCGCTGGCCCTGTTCGCAATTTAGATAATCAGCCAATTCTTATTTAGTTGTGGTTTTTGTGCTATTTGAATTGTTCAGTACATTTTCGCCATAAAGTGGCCAGGATTACAATTAGACACGACACTCATGGGTAGCTGTTAAACATTTATATCAGACCTGATGCGTTCTGATAAATGTACCTACCTACAATTGCTACAACCGTAGTTGTAAATCCCATTGGTATTCCTTTTCAGAAGGAATGCACAAGGATCAGAGGGCAAGTGTCGGAAGAGATAAGCTGAGAAAGGCAAGCAGAGTGCTTACAAGAAAACTTGAAGACTCACTGGGGGTTGAGATTGCTACGCCTATGACCACGCCTACAAAACAGCAGAAGCGAGCAGTGGATGACGACTTGGCGAGGTATGTACCATCTCGTGCGAAATGCGTGCAATTTGCGGGCTATTAATTTATATTTTTCCTTTGAAAGCGCTAAGCATACCAACAGATCTGTATGCACAACATCCTTAGTTATTTGAGATAGCTTTAGTGGTACGGGATCTGTGCCAAAGTTGAGGTTGGGGTGCAGAGTAAGAGACATTTTGAAATCAATTCCTTCCATGAAACACCCATAGGCAGGGGAGGGGGGTTGATTTGTATCCTTTTGTGGGGGCCATGGCCCCACCAATGTTGATCTTGGCCCCATCAATGTTGATTTGGGTCCCCCCAATAACCTATGCTATTTTTATGCTGAGAAGAAAGTTAAATGAAAAAAAAGAAAAACACCATGCTACCTACAAAACTTAGTTGACACCAACCAGCACATTTTGTACTGAAATGAAACAGATTTGGATTGGATAGTGGATTGGCTCTCCACCTTTTGCTGCTAAATTGAAAATATTGTGGAAAAAACAAAGGAGTTTGATTTCCCTCCACTTTGCAAGCACAACTTACATCATAAAATGTCGAGATTAGCTGATGCTGATGCATTTTAAACCAGACTGTCTGAAAAATCTGCAAAGCCACTAGACAACAATTGCATTGTCATAATGATGTTTGCACACATAACCAATGGCAAAAGCACATGCATATGGAGCTTCAACTGGATTCATTCCACTCAATTTCCAGTCATTGTCAAACTTGCACGCAATCCAGTCCAGTCAACAAAATCAGTTTTCATTGAGATTGTGGATACACCAACTATATTTATTTTCAGCAGTCAATCCATCGTACTATAAGCTTGATATTCACCTAGGTACCTACCCACCAATATCCCAATGACAATGTGCATATATTCAATATTGATACGCAGCACCCCAGTCTCGACCTGCACCAAGAGCCACATGTGAACCAAATATCTGCCAGCTTATGATACCATGACATAAAAAAGTCAGCAAGAAGCTGCATGCACACTATTATAATTGCTATTCTTGAAGAAAGCAATAGGTAGGTACTAAGCCGTAGCTTCCAAGACTTTCTAAACGAACCTTGCAAGCAAGACCATATAATGAGGTATAGTCACTAGATGATTTGAACGCTTCGGACTGATTGATCGTGACGTCACCAGCGCGATGTAGCCAGATTCCTATGCTGTACAGGGAGCTGCTGCGATTTCTAAAAACCTATATATCGGCTTATATTGCGCCAATTCGCATGATTCTGGCACCGAAAGAGGGATCACTTCGCTTTCTTCCACCAATCTATCTACCACTCTCGCTCTAGCCATCGAAACTATCGTGGTATATAGAGTGAGTGAGTGAGTGAATTTTGCCAGCCTGCCACCGTGTGGTGATATCGGCTGTCTCCGGTAGTGTGTAGATGAATGTGGTGGTGGGTTATGGTTTTTGGAACAACGTGGTCGGGGGTAGAAGGAATAGGATAGGTAAGGATGACTTGAAGTAAGGTGCCGAAGTTAGGTACTTGAAGATGACAGAGTAGAGCTGGGTAGAGGTGTGATGGGCTGTCCTGAAGTTGAGGCTGTAGGTTGTTCAGATGCTGAAGAAGGCGCAGTAGTGACGAATGACGAGAAGAGAAACAGTCCGGACGGTGCTGCTTGGGGTATAGGGTGCAGAGGGGGGATGGGGTTGGGTCATCACCGTTTTTGGTGAACATTGCAAGAAACATATATGCACTTAGGGGATCATGGATGTTTTTTTTTTGTTTTGTTTTTTGTGTTTTGTTTTGTTTTTTGTTTTTTTTCCTTGATATATGTATGTATGCGTGTACATATTCGTTTTTTCATGTCTCTTTTTGTTCCTTTTTTCCCCTTCACAGTTGTTCTAATATGCGTGTTGTTGAAAGGAAGTGGAAGATATGTTCGTGTAATGTTCGGTGTTAATTGTTGAGAAGCGTGGTGAGGTTTAGTGGGAGGTGGTTTGTGGTGCAGTAGTTTGTGATGTGTTGTCTTTGGTTGTTGTACTTTGTGCAGTATATGAGAATGTGCTTGATTGTAAGTGTTCGGTGACATGTTGTGCATTGAGGTCGTGGTTGGCTTAGAATGAGGTAGGAGTGTGTGAGTGCTGTGTGCCCGATGCGAAGTGTTGTCAGTATCCTTTCTTTGAGTCTAGTGTTCTGATTGATGGTGTGCCAATGTTCGTATTTTGGATGTATATCGTGGAGTTGTGTTCCTGTTCTGTCCCATGTTTCTTGAATGTGTTTGTTGATTGCCTGGTGCATTGTGGGGTAGTAGTCGGATTGTGAGAGTGGGCAGTTTGTGGTTTGTTGTAGTGCTGTGGCTATGTTTGCTTCGGTGTCTGCATGTTCGTTGCTCTGTATGTTTGTGTGGCTTGGTATCCAAAGGAGGAGTGGTTGTTGTCGAATGTTTAGTTTGTTATGTATTTCCAGTATTTTGGGGATGAGGGGGTGTTTGGAAACGGTGTAGGGTGTTATGCTTTGTATTGCTGATTTTGCGTCTGTGGCTATGATGCTGTGTTCTATGTTTGTGTTGTAGATGGTACAATAGGCCGAATATATTGCATATATTTCTGAAGTGCAGGTGGATGCTGTGTCCGGCAGATGGGCCCGTAAGATTACTCGGGGCGGTGCTTGTCTGGTATACAGCACCGCCGCGGAGCCCGTCTGGTGTGTGTGTGATTTGGAGCCGTCGGTGTAGATGAGGTTGTAATTTGCGTATTGTGACATGAATTGGAGGAAGAGTTGTTGTATTTCTGCATCTGTGTATGTACGTTTTGGTTTGTCTATTAGGAAGTGTGACGTGGGGGGTTTGATGTTTCCACCATGCTTTAGGTGGTGGGAGTGGTTTTGGGGTGGGTAGTGCGAGGTGTAAGTTTCTTGCGTGATGTTGAATGCGGCATCCGATTGTAGTTTGGAATGGTACTTTTTCATGAGTTTGTGTCTGCGTTTGGAGCGGATTTTTAGTGCCTTAGTGCATGGATGTTGTCTAATGAGTTGTGTTTTGTAGTGGCATCTGAGTAGTGCTTCTGTGCGTCTGTGTTGTAGTTCTGGTATGTGGTTGTATATATGAAGAGCGAGGGAAGGTGAGGTTGTGTACGCTCCTGTGGCTATCTTTAGGCATTGGTATTGAAGAGAGTCTAGGATTTGAGGTTTGATTTAGCTGCGTTTTCGAAAAGTGTTGACCCGTATTCCATGATTGGTCGAATGATGGATTTGTATAAGGTCAGTAGGGAATTTCGGTCTGATCCCAATCTGTGCGTGTGTGTGTGTGTTTGAATTTTGCCAGCCTGCCACCGCGTGGTGATATCGGCTGTTTCCGGTTGTTTTGTTGTTGTGTTAGTGTTAAGAGGTATAAAGGGGTGAGGGGCATGGTAGGAGGATTAGTCGAGGGGTGGAAGAGGGTGTTGATTTGTTGAGCAGTGTCGAAGTAGATTCTTGGAGTGTGCTGAGTAGAGCTGGGTAGAGTAGAGTTGAGTAGAGTAGAGTTGAGTAGAGCTGGGTTGAGCAGAAGTATAGTAGAGTTGGTCGAAGTCCGAAGATGATGCGGTTGAGAAGAGTTGCCAGTCCGGACGGTGCCAAGTTGGGGTTCGGGGTGTAGTGGGGGGTTTGGGGTTGGGTCTTCGCCTTGGTTGAGTAACATTGCAAGAACGTTGATTTTGGGGTATATTTTTGTTTTTCTTTTCTTGTTCGTTAATCAGCGTCATGTTTTTCGCTTTTTTGGCTATTTTGTTCATTTTTTCCCCCTTTTGTAACATATCTTTTTGTTTTCATTTCATTTGTTTTTTTTTCCTTTTTTCTTTTTTCCACTTTTTTTCACAGTTGTTCTAGTATGCCTGTGATAGAGAGAAAGTGGAAGACATGTTTGTGGAGTGCTGGATGTTCGTCGTTGAGGAGAGTAGTGAGGTTTAGTGGGATGTTGTGTGTGGCGCAGTAGTTGTTGATGAGTTGTCTTTGGCGGTTGTATTTGGTGCAGTAAATGAGTATGTGTTTGATTGTGAGTGTTCGATGACATGTTGTGCATTGTGGTCTCGGTTGTCGTAGGATGAGGTATGAATGTGTGAGTGCTGTGTGTCCTGTTCGTATTCGTGTTAGTATACGTTCTTTGAATCTGGTGTGTTGGTTGATGGAATGCCATTGTTCGTGTTTGGGGTGTATTTCGTGGAGTTGTGTTATTGTTGTGTCCCATGTTTGTTGTATGTTTTTGTTGAGGGCTTGGTGTATTGTGGGGTAGTAGTCTGATTGTGAGTATGGGCATTGTGTGATTTGCTGTAGTGTTGTCGCTAGGTTTGCTTCTGTGTCTGCGTGTTCATTACCATGTATGTTTGTGTGGCTTGGGATCCAGAGGAGTAGTGGGCGTTGTTGTATGTTTAGTTTTTTGTGTATGTAGATTATTTTGGGGATAAGTGGGTGTTTGAATTTGGTGTAGGGTGTTGTGCTTTGTGGTGCTGATTTTGCGTCAGTGGCTATGATGTTGTGTTCCATTTGTGTGTTGCAGATGGTGGAGTAAGCCGAAAAGATTGCGTAGAGTTCTGCTGTGTATGTGGATGCTGTGTCGTGCAGACGGGCCCGCAAGATGACTCGGGGCGGTGCTGTATTGGAATACAGCACCGCCGCTGAGCCCGTCTGCTGTGTGGGTGTTTTGGATCCGTCTGTGAATATGATGTTGTAGTTTGCGTATTGCGCTGTGAACTGTAGGAAGAGTTGTATTTCTGCGTCTGTGTGTGTGTGTTTTGGTTTGTCTATGAGAAAGTGTGTTGTGGGCGCTTGGTCATAAAGTCATAAAGTATTAAGGCTTAATAAGAGCCACAGGGGCCATCTGGGTTAAGCCTATCTAGAAAAGGTACTAGAATGTACATACTCCCACCCCAATCAATCCCTTATCCCAAGTTCCTAGGAAGCTATATATCCCAGCCCATCTAACACCACTCACTTGCTACCGCCTAACACCCTCAATAATCACAAGCTCCTCCCGTCACACCCATCGTGCCACCATAGACAACCTCATCAGCATCACATCCCGAAGGAAGGTGCCGAATCCACTGCTAGGCACATCCCACAGAAATTCATAACGCGTTCAGACTTAATAAGAGACTCACTTGCTCTTGCATAATACACTCAACAATTACAAACTCCTCCCATCATACCCATTGTGCTACCATAGACAATCTCATCAGTATCACATCCCGAAGAAAGGTGCTGAATCCACTGCTAGGTACACCCTATATAAAGTTATAAAGCATTTAGACTTAATAAGAGACTCACTTGCTATTTCATAACACAGTCAACAATTACAAACTCCTCCCAACTCCCACTCCTCCCTGTCGATCAACCTTCCCTGGAATACAGAAAAACAATCCCCCTATTCTTATAATGATTGTCTATGCCGTTTTTAAAGATGTTCAGTGTGTTGCTACTGACAATGGTTCCTGGCAGCTGGTTCCAGTGTTCTACTACCCTGTTGGTGAAGAAAGACTGTCTTAACCTTGTCCTGCTGTGATTAACTTTAATTTTGAATTGATGACCTCTAATTGCATCATTTCTGTTAAATTCAAACATTTCCCTGAGATATCCCTGTTCCTGACCATGAACAAATTTAAAAACCTCGATGAGATCTCCTCTCAGCCTTCTATATCTAAGTGAAAACATGTTCAATTTCTTCAGTCTTTCCTCATATTCCAGGTTGCCTATACCATTAACCATTTTTGTTGCCCTCTTTTGTACTCTCTCTAAAAGCCAACAATCTTTCTCATAACTAGGGGACCAAGCTTGGACACAGTATTCCAAATGTGGCCTGACATATGCACAGTAAAGCTTCCTGATGACCTCCTCACTTTTGTATGACACATTCCTCTGTATTGCCCCAAGCATTCTTAGTGCCTTCTTCCTGGCTTCTTTGGTCTGTTCTGATGCCCCAATTTTGTGTTCAAAATAACACCTAAGTCCTTCTCCTGCTGAGTCACAGATAGTACTTGGCCACCCATCAAGTATGGAGCCTTCATATGCTGCCTACCTACATGCATGACTTTGCACTTATCAAAATTAAACTTCATTTGCCATTTTTCGTACCACTTCACTAGCTCGTCTAAGTCTTTCTGCAGCAAAACCTGCTCATTTTGCCCTGTTATTGCCCTAAAGATATTCAAATCATCCGCAAATTTCAAAACCTTACTGCTTAGGCCACATTCAATGCTATTCACATATATAATGAACAATAGTGGCCCCAGTACCGACCCCTGGGGGACTCCACTAAGAACATTTTGCCATGATGACTTTGTATCATTTAGCATCACTCTCTGCTGTCTATCTGAAAGCCACAACTCTATCCATTTTAGGATGCTACCTGCAATACCATGGACCTGAAGCTGCATCATTAACCGTTTATGGGGTACCTTGTCAAAGGCCTTACTAAAGTCAAGATGTTGGTGCACCACCCACAGCATGGTGTTTCCACCATGCTGTGGGTGGTGGTAGTGGTTGTATTATAGGAAGTGTGATTTGTAGACTATTTGCGTGCTGGTGTATGCGGCATCCTATTGTGGTTTTAAGTCGTGATCATTTCATGAGTTGGTGTTTGCGTTTGGTGCGTATTTTGAGTGTTTCAGTGCATGGGTGTTGTTTGACGAGTTGTGTTTTGTAGTGGTATCTAAGTAGTGCTTCTGTGCGTCTGCGTTTGAGTTCTGGTATGTGGTTGTATATGTGGAGTGCGAGGTAAGGTGTAGTGATGTATGCTCCGGTAGGTATTTTTAGGCATTGGTGTTGTAGTGTGTCTAGAAAGTGGAGGTTTGTTTTGGCTGCGTTTTCAAAGAGTGGGGATCCGTATTCCATGATTGGTCGAATGATTGCTTTGTATAATGTCAGTAGTGTGTTTCGGTCGGATCCCCAGTTTTTTTTCCAGAAAGTGCTCGTAATAGGTTTATTCTTTTTGAGGCGCGTTTTTGGATGTTTAGAATGTGGGGCCGAAATGTGAGTCGTGGGTCTAGTGTGATACCTAATAATTTTGTTGTGGTTACAAAGGGTATGGGTGTGTGGTCTATTTTTAGTGGTTGTAAGTTTGTTTGTCGAGTGTAGCGAATATCATGCATTTCGATTTGTGTGGTGCTATGTGTAAGTTAAGTAGGGCTAGTTTGTTGTGTAGTTCTGTCAGTGTGTTTTGTAGTATTCCTAATGCGTTGTTGAGTGTTTTATGTGAAATGATCGTTTTAGTAGGTAGAAGTGGAGGTAGTGCAGAAGTCTTCCCTGTATGTCTAAGTTGTGTCGGTGTTGTAAGAGTGCTGTGATGTTGATTGTGTCATAGGCTTGTTTGAGATCCAGGAAGACGGCGACGGTGGCGCGTTTCTTTGCCGCTGCTTCCTGGATATGAGTGATGAGGTAGGTGAGGTTGTCAAGACAGGAGCGGTTAGGGAGAAAGCCTGATTGTATAGGAGATATTAGTTTTTGTGTTTGAATGATGTAGAGGAGGCGTTTTTTGACAAGGCGTTCGAAGAGTTTGTGAAAACAGCTGGTTAGTGCGATAGGGCGGTAGGAGTCGCATAGAGTTGGATCAGTGTTTGGTTTGGGGATAGGAATGAGCAGAGCGTGTAGCCAAGATTGTGGGTATGTATGTGTTGTCCATGCGGTGTTGTAGGTGTCGAGTAATGTGTGTAGTGCTTGTGTTGGGAGGTGTTTGAAGAATGAAGTGTATGTTGTCTGGTCCTACGCTTGTGTTTCCTGTTTGTGCGATTGCTATTTGTAATTCTGTGAGTGTAAACCTAGTGTTGTAAAGCTGGGGGCGTGTGTGTCTGAGTGGGGGCGGGGGTGTTGTGGTAGTGTGGATGACCTAATGTGATAGTTGTGTGCGAAAATGTTTGCTATTGTTTGTGGATCTGTGGTGGTGGCGTTGTTATGTATGAGTGTGATGGCTTTGATTCGTGGTCTTTGTCGGTGTTGAAATGTTCCAAGAAGTGTCCAAATGTCGCCGAGAGGGGTTGATCGGTTAAATTGATTGCAAAATGTATTCCAGGAGGTCTTTTTGGCATTTTTAATGGTTCTTTTGCACGCTGCTCTGAGTTGTTTATATGCTGTGAGTGTTTCCTGTGTGCGGTGTCTTTCGTGTCTGTGCCTTGCGTGATTCCTCGCGCGGATCGCCCGGTGGCATTCGTCGCTCCACCAGGGCGCCGCGCGAGGTTTGTGTTGATGGCGTGGTTTTGTTTGTGGTATGTGTTGGTGTGCTGTAGTGATGAGGATGTGTGCAAATTGTTCTGGTGTGAGGTGTGGGTTGTGTACTGTTTGTGCGGCTATGGATTCTGAAAAGGGTGTCCAGACTGCTTTTTTGAGGTTCCATCGGCCCGTGGGTGGATTGGGTGGGCCGGTGGTCGGGATTTGGTGAAAGGTTATGGTTATGGGTGCGTGGTCGCTGAAATGAGGATCGGGATCGGCGGTCCATGATAGGTTGAGGGCTATACGTGAGGATGCCAGGGTGACGTCAGGTGTCGTGGGGAGGTGGAAGCCAATTGGGACGAGGTATGTTGGTGATCCGGTGTTGAGTACTGTGAGGTTGTGTTGTGTTGCTAGAGTGATGAGTAGGTGTGCTTTGTGGTCGGGTCGTGTTGTTCGTGTGTCCCATGTTGAGTGATGTGAGTTGAAATCTCCAGCTATTATGACTGGAGTGGTAATTTGGTCAAGTGCTTTATTTAGTTCCGAAAGATTTTCTGTGTTGCTTGATGGGGGGTCGTAGATGTTGATGAGTGTGTAGGCTCTGTTGTGGAGGTGTATTTCGGTGAGGAGTATGTTCGATGTGGTGTTAAAGTGTATCAGGCGGTGCGGTGTTGTGTTCCTAATGTAGGTGCAAACACCGCCTGATCTGTGTGTGGTGTTTGTGTCGTGTCTGTATAGCGTGTACTGGCTGATATTGAATTGATAGGGATCGTTTGGTTTGAAATGTATTTCTTGTAGGCATAGTGCAGTGTGGTTCGTCTGTAGCGCGTAGTGTTTGAATTCTGGCCAGTGTCTAATGAGTCCGTGTGTGTTCCATTGTAGTATTGTATTCAGTGTCTGTGGATGTTAGCGCGGGTGAGTGGTCTTTTGGGTGATGGTCTTTTGGTTGTGCTTTTCGTTGGCCGTTGTGGTTCTTGTGGTTGGGAGGGGGGTGGTGTTAGGGTGAAGGGGATTGTGACGTCTGAGTCGGTAGTGATGTGCTCGACGTCTGTCTGTTCGGACCCCGTGTCTGTGTGTGAGCGCTGTGTTGGTGATGTGTCCGTTGTGTGTGAAGTGTGTGAAGTCTGAGGGGATGTTGAGGTTCCTGGTTGGTAGGGTGGTGGCGGTGGTGGTGGGTGGCAGGATGGGGTGGGTGCCAGTTGGCGAGTTGGGATGGGTGGTGGTGCTTGTAGTGGTCGATGGGTGGTGGGGTGTCCTGGTGTTGCGGGGTGTTTTTGGTGTGTATTGGTGTTCGTTGGTGTTGGTGCGTCGGTTTGTTGTGTGTATGTGTTCTTTTTCTGCTTGTGTGGCGTGGGTGCGGGCAGAGCCGGGTATTCTGTGTGTGATAGTGGTGGTGGTTGTTGATTCCCCGGCTCTGTGCGGCGAAGTGGCCACGCCGCCCGCGGGCCGAACACCGACGCTCTGGCGTCGGCCAGGGCCATGCCCCAGAGGTGGACGTGGCGGAGCACCTTCCGCTCCGCCTGCCATCGAGGGCAGCCCCTGTCCGACGCCGCGTGGTCCCCCCGCAGGCGGCGCAGCTGCGCACGCCGCTAGTGCAGTGGTCTGTATCGTGTGATCCTGCGCAATTGGCGCAGGTGTGGGTGTTGCTGTGGCACCCTTCCCCCCCCCCCCCGTTGAATGCCCGTACCGTTGGCATTTACGGCATCTTCGCGGGAGGGGTGCGCGTGGTGTGACTGAAAAACGCAGGTAGCCCGCCTTGACGTGTTTTGGTTGTGTACGTGTTGTGAATGTTATAATTAGTATGTCTGTGGTGTTGTATCCGTGTCGTGGGGGTGGCCTGTACACGGGGGAGACGCCCTGTTCCCGGAACCTCCAGGTTAGGGTCTCCTCCGGTATACAGGCCAACTCCCGTGCCTTTATGGTGCCTTGGGAGGTGTTCATGTGTGTGGCCGGAGTGATCGAGATAGGGGTGTGTTGTATGTAATGTATGGTGGGGAGCATGCGGCCGTCTATGTTGTTGTTGGCCTGTATGAGGAGCGCCCCAGATCTCATTGGTTTGGCGTGTAGGAGCGCTCCTGTCTGTCTGACGAGTTCCTCGTCCACCAGCCAGGGGTCGAGGGAGCCCATGGGCTCCCCGTCTCCCCGGCAGCAAATGAAGAACTCGCCTGTCGGTGGTGTGTTGGTGTTCATGGTGTTGTATCGTGTGGTGTTGGCTGTGTTTGTGTTGTGTGTGGTGTTGGGAAAAGGTGAGTGTGACAGGTGTGTGTGCGACACGGAACAGTACAAATAGCTGGCGGAGGTTATAGAAAATAGCTGGCGGAGGTTATAGAAGGGCGTGAAGGAAGCCCGACAGTTTGTAAAAGAGGGGCAGATAAAGACGAAGGAAACACAAAGAAATCAGAGATGTGCGTGAAGAGAGCACGGTCAAAAAGATCAGAAAAAGATCGTGCAGACGGCACTAGGGGGAAAATCGGTGGGTGGGGTGGAGGGAGCCCGGTGGGAGGGGGTGGCAGCACCGCCGGACTGACCCTGTAGAAAAAGGCGGTAGATCGTAGGCAGAGACTTGTAGAGAGAGACGATGGTCCGTAGATATAGGCTTGTAGAGGAAGGCTGCGTCGTTGAACTGTAGATGAAAAGGGAGTCGATGTAGCACGGCACTGCACTGCACTGGAGGTCTTGAGATGTCTTGTAGAACGGGGGTGGTAGGTAGGAGTAGGTAGATAGTGAATGAAGAGGATAGGGGACGTGAGGTCACTGGCGTAGGGAGGGGGGGGGTTGTGTGTGTGTGTGCGTGTCTTGTAGTCCGGTGTGTAGTGTAGTGTTGGTGGCAGGTGGCTGGTGCTGGTGTCTTGATCTTGTGTCTTGCGTCTTCGCAACCGATCGCGTGCGGTGCTGTAGGCGCTTCAATGTGGTCTCAAGTAGCCGTGCGAGCGAATAGCGAGAGGGTTATGAGGACCCAATCTGTGCCGCGGTAGCGGACATACGAGTGTCAAAAGCGGACATCCGTTCTACGCATGCGCAATTTCTCATGAAAATATTCTTGATTCGGTGGGCATAGTGGCGCTTTTGGCGCAATCATCGGCGCATGACAGATTGTTTACGTTTTCGCCCCAAAATGAAGCTTGATGGCATCATATTCGTTTTGCTGTAGGCTAGGTAATATGGAAGTATGACCACTTCAGTCCAAAATAATAACATTTATGAGTTACATCTTTGATGCTGATGACATTAGCTGTATCAGTATTTTATGGATGGAAACAGGGATACAAGCCTTGTAATATTGCATGTGCTTTCACAGCACTCAGGGGGATGCCTGAGTGAGAAATGTACCTGGCCATGTGTTTTATATTATATTAAATTTTCCAACTGCGAAATCATATAGTGAGATATTTCCCCAAATATCATAACATCTCAGAATCATTACAGAAATGTTTTGAACGTTCAAAATTGACCATACTTATTATCAATCTGGGGATAGGCACCATTCATCCTACAATCCCAGCATTTGAATGTAAGTTTGCTGGATAAGCATTCCCTGTCTGAATACCTACGTGTTCAAGTTCTGAGGCAGTGTTCAGATTTGTTTAATTTGGATGCCGCATGCAAATGATATGCCCAAGCTTGTCCTTTGTTTTGCAAAATTATGGCTATATATCTCACCATGGTGAGATTTAATATAAATCACTTGCTGCAAGAAGGCAAAAATTCGAGTATTGCTGTGCTTTAAGGTATTCACAGCACATGTTTTGCACATATTTTAACTCCATAAAGAAAACAGGGATATGTTTTGTTGGCTTCAGTTATATTAGGTTTTTTTCTGTGGAAAATTCTGCAGATTATTTTTTTCATTTGTTTTTGGATGACCAATAATTTCTTCCATAAATGCCTACATTTCACGAGGCAGGCAATAAATGGGCTTTGAGTTGGGTAATATTCTAAGAATAATGACATTAGGAAAGAAAAGGGAACATAACTTAACCTAACCCAGCCTAACCTCTTGTCAGAAGAAATCATCTTAAAACCTAAATCACTAATGCAGTTTATGGGCCATAAAGCCCAAATCATCTTAAACATGCTATTAACAAAATGGTATTATTGCAGTTTAAAGTAACCATGACAAGTTTTACACACATTTCACCTCCATGAAGCATACAGTTTTCTTCAAAAACTTTTCAGGCTAGATTAGCTAGGTTAGGTTTATTACACTGAAAATGTTTGCCAATAAAATTGTTCGGAAATTTTATGTTTAAAAAAGATTCCTTTCTTGCATGGAAGATTAGGCTACATAATTTTTGGTTATGTTACATTTGTTTCTGTATTTTCAATGTTACTTGCTGGATATTATGTTATATGATATATTACTGAACTCAGCACCCCCCTTTCTGGCTTTTATTTCACATCCTAACTGAAAAGTATGCGTTTGCAGATTTGCAGAGGAAATAAGTGGTCACATCATGTTAAGCACATTCATAACCATTGCACTTGACAAATAATTTTCAAGACATTAAGTATTTCCATAAATAGCAAGACTACGTTTGAGGAATTTTGTCTGAATATGTTTTCCAATTTAAGAACCTAGCCTAACCTGTTATAAAAGGAAAGGTTTTTTAAATAAAAAAATCCATATTTTGCAAAATTAGAAAACTTAACCTAACCAAACCTCATACATTTGTTCGCTTTATGGAAGTAAAGAGAGTGGTAGACTTCCCCTGTGAATATCCTAAAGTTCAATAAACTCAATTTTGGAGGCATCTTTCGTATCAAGGGCAGCTTAGGCTAGGTTTGGTTGGGCTGGGTTAGGCTTTATTAATTTGGATAATCTTGAACCAAAAACAATGGTTTCATATTTTTCCTTTTCTTAATTTATTTTCTTAAAAGGGAGATTAAGCTTGGTTAGGTTACCTTAGGTTGCATTATTGGGCTTGTTAGGTTGTATGCTATTTATGTTTTCTCAGGCTACGTTTTCTATGATAGCTCACTCTAACATGCATTTTATGTTATATTATCTGAATCAAAGCACATGTTTGGTATGATTTTGCTTGTCAACTGAAGAGTAAGTATTTGCATAGGAAATGAGTGGTCACATTATCTTAATCATGGTAACAAACATTGCACTGGACAAATTCCAAGAATAAAAAAATTACTCTAATGCACAAATTTACAAAAGGTTTGTCTTACAGTAACATATGAGTGGTCTGGGACAATGCAGTTTGACAGGTAGGTGCGTGCAATCATGAGCTGGGATGTATTTGGTGAAACATAGTCATGCATCTTTGGACAAAGGATCTATCTGCTGTGTTACAAAGTGATTTTGTGTTCAATGGAAAGATAAACTTATTCTGTAAAATGTAGTTGAAAACTGGGGTATTTGATCAAATGAAAACACAAATCAAGAACTGTTTGGTATTCTTTGTTACATTGGCTTGAGATGTTTCAACCAGGTTTTGATAATTCATCCTCATAACACTTAAGAGTATATGTTATCGTTTAACTCCATAGCTCATTGGTCCTGCTAATTAATTCACAAGGA
Source organism: Ashinkailepas kermadecensis (assembly GCA_034440615.1). NCBI lineage: Eukaryota > Metazoa > Arthropoda > Thecostraca > Neolepadidae > Ashinkailepas > Ashinkailepas kermadecensis. Next base: position 100,799 of record JAOTOM010004192.1, read on the forward strand.
ATAAATACTCAAAAATTGTAAGTCACAATACCTATGATATGTATAAATATTGTAAATATGTAGTTTTTCCTTTCAATTAATTGTGTAATTCTTGCATTTTCCCAATGTAATATTTAGAAAGGTAGTTAGCATGATCTTACCACTCATTTCCTCTGCAGTTTTTGTTTCTCAGTTGGCAGACAAAGTAACACCAAAAAAGGAGCTTTGGGTTGGGTCATATAGCATACCAAATAATGTTAAGTAAAAGGAAAAAGCCACATAGTCTAGACTAACCTAGCCTAACTTCTAATGTAAGAGAAAAGTCTTGAAAGATGGAGATCAAATCAAAAAATTTTATTCTACAACTTATCAAATTAAAAAACCTACTCTGACCTAACATAGCCTAAGCTGCTTTTGAAGAACAAAAGAACTTGAGGAACAAAAAATCATTTTTTTGCAACTAGAACAGTGACTGAAGCTAGCCTAACCCCTTTATTTGCTTCCTGCAGGTAAAATGTGTCCAAAACCTGTCTTGTGAATACCTTAAAGCACAATAATACTGCACATACAGGTGGCGTTAATATGAGAAATTATTAATGATGTCAAACACAAGTGTGGAATATTGTTCCCCCCTGTTTTGTCATGCACCAAATCTGGAATGCATCATGCACTGGTGTTGGATGTGAATATTCAGTAAATGTGTTGTTCAAGTCTGTGGCAGTGTTTGAAGAAAAAGCAGAGCTTTGTACATTTATTACCATAATCATAACGAGGTGACCACTCATTTCTGTCATGAATGCCATATTTTCAATAGGCAAACGAATGAATGCAGAAAATTCAACTTTGTACGCTGAAATATATGCTGAAAATTACAGTACAATGTTAGAAAAACCTAACCTACTGATGCTGGATCATTTGCTGCCTGCTGATGTTTGATTTCCTCCGCCCTAATAATGTTCGATCCCCAGAGGCGTAGGAACGTTTTAAAAAGTGTGTGCGTGGGGGAACCCTTTTTGAAGTTGATTCTTACGATGCATCGCCATAGCATTTGTGTTAAACATTCATGAAAAGTGTGGGGGGCCATACCCCTCCTCCCCCTGTTCCCACATCTATAATGTCTACCCGTCTTCCCGACGCACATGGATTCAGGAACGATGGAAGTGGCGAGAGCAGTGGCATATCCAAGGGGGATAACCGAGCCATGTGCCCTAAGATGGCCGAATTTGTAGCTAAGTCGGGTTTTATGGATGATATTTGGAAAACAACAACCATTCTTTGTGTAGGACATTGTTATAATGTCATGTTCAGGTCCTACTGTATCCAAATCCATTGCATTTTAGCATCATCTATATGATGCTGCTTGGTAAATAATGTATTTAAGACAAGGTTTGTTCCATATGAAATAATATAAATTTTTAAGTAAAGTGCCGCTGGTCATCGATCACTTAACACGCGCACTGGAGGGGGGGGCGGGCGAAAGCCGCCCACACCTCCGGTTTTTCGTACACAGCACAACAACGTACACAACAAGTGCTGGGTCTAGCATCTGTATTGCATCATTAGTAATGTCCAAGACATAATTGATGCCCATTTTGGAGCGTTTAAACACAATCACAGCGATCCATAACAATGACAAGTCAAGCCACGCAAAATAAGAAAATTTTGACATATGTGACCTCATCTGACCTTGAAGATATTGACCTAAGATCATGAAATTTGCACACAATAGAGGTCACTACCGTACCCATCCATCCTGCGAATGTCGTTACTCAAGCTTTAATAGGAGCCGAGATCTTAGGGGGGGGGCGGAATTCGCCCCCTCCAGTGCGCGTAATTTCCAGAGGCCCTCCAGGGCGCGTGTTATTCACTCGCTTCCCAAGATCATCGTGCCATGTTAATGCAAGGAATTTTTTTTAAACACTAGTGTTGTTAAAATAGTTGTATTATACACCAGCGCCCTTATTATCTGCAACAAATTGACACTGTCCTCACTTAAAGACATCCTTGCGATGCTATTTCATCTTTAAACAACTTTGACGATGTATAGCGGCAGTGTCAGTTGATCAGGAATGCCTTCATTGAAACGAGTGATAAATTCTGACGAAGTTCCGGGGGGGAGGGTATTTTTAGTTGGTACCATCATTTTATCAAAATATTCAATTTCACATGCGACCACATAATGCTTCTGGCGTTCCCCATGCTAAAGCTATACGGAAATATGGGAACATGTCAACTTTAGAACGAAATTCACGAACACTAATGGCCGTTATACTGGAATCTAAGTGGTAGTACCTGATACAGAAATGATGAATGTATCCAGCACAGCTGGGGCAAAATCTCGAGATAGCACACTGTCTTTGTTTTTGACAATTATCTTCAAGATTTAACCTATTGCGGCCGCGGCCGCCATGCGACCCAATGGCATGCTTCCAGTTCGAATTTCCGCAACTAGGTGCAAACGAAGCGCTAGCAGTAGCGTGGCCGCGCGTGTCCCCTATCGAAAAGTTTTCTTGCCCACTGCCAATCCCGCATCCCAAACTTCGGGGGCAGTTACGCCCAGCCGTGTGGCGCAGAGGTATGACTCAAACTCGAGATCCAGAGTTAGCGGGTTCGAATCTCTTCAATAACTTTGCTTTTTCAACCAAACTATTTTGCATTTTTAAATTAGGTAGGAATCTTACTGCGTGCCATCTCACATATTGAACACGCTAACTGCAACCTTAATCCTTGGCAACGCGGTACATAGTTTATCGTCGCTTTACCGAGGCTTATTTACTGACGCACCCGAGCAGAAATCTGGCATATTCAAAATTCGATGGAGAAATTCGGCGCAGCCTGGCAATCGCACTCGTGATGTCACAGCTCAGAAATCTGGGCATATGGCGGCTGCAGAAGTGACAACCACCTGCTTGTAAGTTATACAAGGTCAAACCCCATCACCAAATGTGTCTGGAGAGACTTGATAGACACTAGCGCGCATGAAATGCCACAAATCGTGATGGGTGTTCCTCAGAACATCCAAAATCGTAACATCCAAAGATAAAAAGTTCAGTTACAGAAATCCCAGCGCCTCAAGTGTACATTTGCGGTTGCGGTCGACAAATGTGACGGAGGTGAGACATTTGTGGTGCAATTGCGCGCAGTGTTTAATCCGTAGGCCAATCTCATGTGACGTCGTACTGATTCGTTTTTTCTACTTCACACCTGATGTATCTGTAGATTGGTGTGATTTTAAACAGTGAATAAATAGCTTGCTGATATTTAATTCCCAAAGGAGTAGTAGTTGAAGAAGTTGGTAGGTAAGCTTGAACAAGTCCAGTCCATGCCTTTTTCTGATTTTTCCTCAGGGTTTCTAGGTTAATATCACATACCTACCATGTTTGTCTTCAAGAAGAGCTGTCTTTAGTTTACTTTTATTAATATTTTCATTCCACTGCTCTTTGTGTTTTTCTGCCCAGGATTGGGGCACCTAGTGTTGGTTGAATTTCCGTCCAGGGGTTGGCACACCTTTTGGTAAATTTACAGCTTAACCCGTTAAGGACCAGTGGGACCTTTTGGTACCATATGTTCAAAGTGGAATATGAGGTAATGTTCCTACAGTGGGAGCCGGCTTAATGACATTCTAACATCGGCAAGACTTTGACCGAACTGTGTCAGCCCCTTTCCGTTTGTGGGAAGTGTGGGGGTGGTATTTGGTGGAGCATAAAGTTGGCAGAAACATGGATGCCAGGAGTTACATTGGTAATGACTGTTTTTGGTTGATTTTTCCCGGGGATGTGATTTATTATTGACAGTGTTCATGTTAGTGACAGTCGACATGGCATATATGCGATGCCTAATTGCATAACATATATAACCGGGCCGCGCTGGGCGCCGCCAGAGTTTGGCGGTACCAAATGGACCCACTGGTCCTGAGCGCTGGCCGCGGAGGGGAGACTGGGCGCGCGGGAGGGGAGCGCAGTGCCCGCGTGGTAGTGTGCAAGCGTCGTTTCGTTAGTGAACAGTTCGGTGCTGGTGCGCGCATGAATCGCTAAGGTCAGCATCATGTCATGGACAACGAAACGGTGTGTATCTGCGAGCGAAGCTATCGAAATCATCGGCGATATCTATTTGGTAGATGAAGACGAGTTGACTGTTGTGAACGTGCCACCTGACTGTGATCTCAGTGATGTAGACGAGCTGAATGACGATGCCACTGGACCAGCGGAAGTGCACGATGTTCCTGGCACCCTGGAAGTGCAGATAAATCGTGACCTGGATGAATCCGAACAGGCAGATCCTCGAAGTGAAACGTCAGGAGCTGACAACATACCAGCAAAGAGGCGACGCATGGAGAAAAGCGTGCCAGTTTGGCGGCATGTTTCACCCGAGTATACTAGATGGGAGAATGCGTGCGATTCGGCTCGATGCGCATCTCGTCAAAACATCACGGACTCCCTGAGTGTATGTACGCCGGTGGAGATCCTGGAAAAGCTGCTTACTCCGGATATATTGCAACATATCCAGACGGAGACTGCGGTATGCTCTGCACGTAAAAAATGACCCACTGTTCTCGATGGATGACACCGACCTGAAGGCTTTCATCGGGATTCTTATCTTCTCTGGATATGTGGCGCTGCCAAGCGAAATCTCTACTGGTCAGAGGCAGAGGATCTGGCCCACGACATAGTTCGGAAGGCTATGCTGCGAAGCAAGTACATGAAAATAAAACAGTATCTTCATGTGCAGGATAACTCGAAGCAGACCGGCACGGATCGAGGTTTCAAGGTCTGGCCATTGATTGACATGATGAACGAGTCGTTCCGGAAATTTGGCATTTATCAGGAAAAACTCGCTGTGGACGAGATGATCGTCCGCTACTACGGGTGTCACGGGCTGAAGCAATTCATCCGCGCGAAGCCCATCCGTTTCGGCTACAAACTGTGGGCTTAGTGCGGGGAAGATGGCTACTGTCACAAGTTCGACTTGTACTGTGGAAAGGAGCAGCGCCCTCATCTGCAGGACATGCCTATGGGGACGAGAGTGGTGCTCGACATGACAAGCGTCATTTCAGATCCAAGCGGTCACGAGGTCTACTTTGACAATTTATTCACATCTCGGGCACTGCTCGCTGATCTCAGGACTCGTGGCATTCGTGCCACCGGTACTGTGAGGGAAAACCGGATGGAAAAATGCCTTACCAAACCAACAAAGGTCCTTCAAAAAGAGTAACGAGGTGCGATTGACTACCGGTTTGAGAAGACGATGGAAGTATTGGCAGTCCGCTGGAATGACAACAAAGTCGTTAGCGTGATGACCAACTTTGACTTCATCTACCCAACAGTAAGCATCCAGCGCTTTGACCGGAAGCAGAGAAAGAAGGTGGACGTGCCCCAGCCGCGGGTCCTCAAGTCGTACAACACCGGCATGGGAGGCGCCGACTTACATGACTGGCTACTGGGCCAGTACGGCATCGCCATCCGTGGAAAAAAGTGGTATTGGTGCCTCCTCACCAGGATGTTCGACATGGCCATCGTGAACAGCTGGCTCCTTCACCGTGCCGCACTGCCAAAGGAAGAGCAGCTCTCTCTGCTCAACTTCCGCCGCGAGATTGCTGTGGCATGCATGAAGTCGGCAGCTGCGTGCCAGTGTGCGGCGAACCTCGGCCAGAGACACATCGGATAGCTTGCGGTACGACGGGATCGGCCATTGCATCGGGACTTCTGAAGCCCGGCGACGATGCAGGCTCACGGGCTGCGCTGGAAAGCCACGGAAAACCTGTGTGAAGTGCGATGTAGCACTTTGTGCGAAGTGCTTCGCATCGTACCACCGCAGATGAGAGGGATGCAGCCCGTGGTGGAGCATGAGCCAAACGTGATGAGTGTCCATATATGTGAATAAATACAGCATATCCGTTTGATAATACAGCGAGCAAATTACTCATTGGTGTAAACTGGCGAAGGCCGGTGGAATCGTGTATGTTATGCTAATAGATGAGCATGCAATATGGCAAATCAGTCAGTTTCCCTGACTAAGTACGTTTGACTGACTTTAGCACGATAGTAACCGAAACAATGATAAATGATCCTACTGGGTGCATTACTTCGAGCCAGCGACCATTTCTTTGCTCCTTCCCAAGCGCTAAACGGCGGCCGCCGTGCGCGCGCGCGGCGTCCGAACCGCGCGCAGCGCTCAGGACCAGTGGGACCTTTTGGTGCCGGGCCATGTCTCGAAAACGCCTGGAGATAACTTCCGAATTTTTTCACAGCTTTGTTCTTGTTCGATTAGATGCCTGTTGACGAAAGCTAATCAAAATTGTTCGGTGAATTATGTACCCGGTCCTTAACGGGTTAAGGTAATTTCTGATTTCTTTAATGTTTTACATGCAATGTTTAGGAACGTGATGAACATGATGTGACCACTCATTTTGGTAAATTTGTGTTTTAAGGTATTTTATCAATTCGTGAAATGTATCATTTCGATGCAATGTTTATGAATGTGACTCAGATGATGGGACCACTCATTTTCTGTACAAATGCCTACATTTCAGGTTGTGAGCAAAATAACACCAAAAAGGCTTTGAATTACGTGATATTGGGTACAAGAAATTTATGTTCTAATAAAAAAGAAATGCAACATAACCTAACCTAACCTAGCCTTACCTCCCTTTGGAGAAAAACAAAACCAACACATCAAGTTTTACAAGTTTCAAGCAATATGTTTTTTTTTAAATAAAAACCTAAACCAACCTAACCTAATCTATAATAAGCTGCTTTTGAAGAAAAACCCCATTTCTTTTACATTTTGGAGCAATTTTGCAAAAAATGTCCGACTTAAAACACCTTACATGTGTAAGAATTTTCTTGTTGCCACCTTAAAGCACAATTATTCTGGTTAGGTTAGGTTGGGTTAGGTTTTTTCATTTGTAAGATTTCAAGAAAATAAATTGCTTCATAATTTTCCATTTTTGTTTTTATAATTGTTTTCTCCAAAGTCAGGTTAGGCTAGGTTAGGTTAGGTTATGTTGCATTTTTAATGTATTTCTTTTTATGCGATGTTACCTACCTCAAAACCCGTTTTTTAATGTTATTTTTCTCACAAACTGGAAAGTAAGCATTTGCACAGAAAACGAGTGGTGCTTAGTGACAGCTTAGGGACATCCATAAACGTTGCATTGGAAATTTAAATAAACAAAATATTAGTAAAACACCTAAAAGCACAAATTTAGTGTCCTTTCCTCTGCAAATGCATGCTTTTCAATTGGGAGTAAAAATAACAACAAAAAATGGTGTGGAGTTAGGTAATATAGCATACAAATAATGTTCAAGATATAAGATAGCCGTACCCAACCTAGTCCAACTTCCCATACAAGAAATTAATTGTTTTTATTGCAATTTTCGAGGCATTTTCTCAAATACTTTAAACTTAAAAAACCTAACCTAAGCTAGCCTGAAATGCATATTTTTGGGTACAAAACCATTAAAAAAAATTATTTCCCAACAAATAATTTTTTTTTCTAACTTACAACAAAAGCCTAACATAGCCTGACAAACCTAACCCCTTTGTATGCTTCATGGAGGTAAAATGTGTGTAAAACTTGTCTTGTGGTTACCTTAAACTGCGATAATACCTGGCTATTTGGGTAATTTTTCAGCTCGTGGTACTCTCTGACTTCTTTGAATTTCTCTTTTTAATGCAGTGTTTATTAATGTGCTGAACATGATGTAACCGCTCGTTTCCTCTGCACGTGCACACTTTTCAATTGTGAGGCAAAATAACACACAAAAAGGGGCTTGGATTTGAATAATATAGCATGAAGAATAATGCTCAGATTTAAAAAAAAGATGTAACATAACCTAATCTAACCTAGCCTAGCCTTCGACGCAAGAAATGATTTTTTATGCCCAATTTCCAAACATTTCTTTTTTGTTCTCAAACATTTTCAACTTAAAACGCCTATCATAACCTAATCTAGCTTGAACCGTTTTTGAAGAATTTCTTTTTGTAATTTACTAACTTACAACAAAAGCCTAGCCTAACGTAACTAGGCCAAACCTAGCGCCTTTGAATTATTCGTGGAGGTAAAATGGGTGTAAAACCTGTCTTGTGGTTACCTTAGACTGCAATAATACCTCTTTTTGTGCTACCTGGTGCACGTTATGAACCTCCGTCTGCATGCTGCATGAGAGCATTCCACTTATTGCTTCACAAAGAACAATAACATGTTGAAAGTACTATATTTTCAGGAATGAAATCCTGTGCTGATAACATTTTCTGAGTTATGCATTCGCAGATCAGATCTACATCATGGCTCGGCAAGATCTAGTATTTGACCCAAGTGATTGAGCAACAGAAGCTGCCAGCCGCCCTCAAGCCTCGCCCTCCCCTCGCAGCTGTCTCGTAGGTGTCCTTCCCAGGACATCTGCGAGAAGCTCCACCCCCGGGTGACGTCAGACACCCGCACCACTAGTTGGTTGTTAGCCTGACTAGCCGGCCGACGCTACTAGTCGGTTGCTCTCCGGATTAGCCGGCGTAGCCCCCCTCTCAACCCCCTTCGGCCCACCGGTGCTCTCGGGTACCGTCGGGAAACCGAATTGTACCGGCGACCAGCCTTGATTGTCCTTTGTCCCCTCCCACCCAATAGGTTAGAGCCGACAGAGGTACCTTTCTGGTTTAATGGATCGGGCTAGCGGTTTACGACCGTGACTGCGCCCACCTCTGTTCGGCTACTCCCATCCCTCCAAACACTGTGTCTCTCTCCCCCTTTCGCACGACAGTTCTCTGCACACTTTTCCTTACAACACCCCTTCAGGGTGCCTTTCTTGCCCGCACCCCTTCAGGGCGCCCTTACACACACTCCGCCCCACTCCCGCCCGGGGCATCACCCCCGCCCCGGTATGCCCGGGGACTCCCCGCCCTCTCGGGGGGACGAAGGGCGCCGTCCGCGCCCGGGAGCACGCCTGCCCCCCTCCCGGGAACCCCCTGAGGGTGAGTCCTTTGTGTTAATAACTAGGATCGAGGGATCGTGGGCCCGCACCTCTCCCTTCGCGATAGCTAGGGAGTTGGACCAGTGGACCGGCGGAGTGCTGTCCGCCAAGGTGCTCCGCTCAGGATCCCTGCTGGTGCGGGTGAAAGATGACACCCAAGCCCAGGCGCTACTGAACGTCCGGAAGTTCCTGGGCGCCGAAACCGCAGTCGAGGTGGCCGACAGACTTAATATGACCTTTACCACAGCATATGCCCCTGAGCTCGCGGAGCTCTCGGAGGGAGAGCTCCTCGCGGAGCTGAACTCGCAGGGGGTATGCGAGGTGACACGCCTCGGCCGACGACCCAGACCTGGCCTTGTTCTGAAACTCGGTTTCAGGACATTGACCCCGCCCCCCCTTCATCATGGCGGGCTACCTCAGGGTGGCGCTTCGCCCCTGGACCCCGCCCCCGGCGCGCTGCACCTTCTGCCAGCGGTTCGGCCACCAGAGCCGGGCTTGCAGAGCAAAGGCCCCCGTCTGTAGCCAGTGTGCGAAAGGGCACCCAACGCAGTCCTGCACATCCATCGAGCAACGATGCGCGTCCTGCCAGGGGCCCCACCCTGCATCGTCCCCCAGGTGCCCGGCCTGGGTAGAGGCGAAGGAGAGGCAGGCGCGTCGCCTGGCCACTCAGCGAGGTACGGCGCCCTCGCCACCGGCAGTGTAGACCCGACCCCGATTGGCCCCCTTGTGGCCGACCCCTGCAGAGGCGGCTCAACGCCCGACTCTCCCCCGCCAGGACCGACGGAGCCTGACCCTTCCCCCTCCTCCCCACCTCACCCTCTGCCGACTACGTGCCCCGCCCCCATGGCGGGCTCTTCCACCCACAGGTCCCCCCACCGTCGCCAAGCCACCCCGCGGCCGGCCACGCGCCCCGCTACAGACGAGGGCCCCTCGGAGTCTTGCCCCCCCCACACCACCACCACCAACAGGCCGCTCCGCCGCTGGCCACGCGCTCGTCTCCCGTCACGAGCGGCCCTAACGCTCGGCCCCCCAACCACCACCAGGCTGCTCCGCCCAAGGCGCGGTCCTACTCCACCCGCCCCCTCAGGATCGCCTCCCCTTCCGGTCTCCTGGAGTCAGCCACCACTCTCGTTCCCCCAGCCCGGTCCCCCTGGGGATCCAGAGCCTCCATCCCCTTTAACAGGGTCGTCCGACTCATACGAGACGGACGACTCCGTCACGCCCTCGCCTACACACACACGCCTGCGAGGGCGTGAGCACCAACACCATTCATGCAGATGTAGTATTTTCTTCTTTTTTTCCCCCTAAATCTTTAGCTGAGGCAAAGTGCCATCTGCTAGAGATTGCTACGTTAAAGATGGAGTTACGTTATCCGGCTTATGTGACATCCGTTTATATCAAGTAGTCAAGAAAGGAGAGACGCCGTCAAACAAGAAATATGGCGTAGAGACGAAACACGCATGTCATACAGGTACATATACATACATACAGAGGGTGGGCAGCATCGTACCTCCGTAACTTCCACTCATGACAATGGAAGGACATTTGGAGGATGGGCAGCATCGTAACCTCCGGAGAGGCTCCACTGCCCACCTGCGACCTGAAAAGCGAAGCGGAGGCCCGACGCCCAGGGCGAGTCGTGGGCGTCGGGCCCGACCTTGTGTGTGTAAGTGTATGTTTTAAGTTAAAGCCTGGAAACCCCTAAAAAGGGGAAAACCAGGCTGCTTGGAAAACCCGAGGGTAAAAAACCAAGCGCAATTTAAAAGGAAGTCCGTCCGTATTAGCCAAATTGGATCGGATCCTGTCTACCTAGTGTGAGATAACCTATATGTATGTGTTTTGCGACGACGGAGAGGAAGAGATGTGGAGCGGAGTCATACAGCCAGTACGGAGTGTGGCGAGTGTCTTATAACTTTTATCAGGCTAGCTTGGAAACGGAAAATGCGACGGAGGCGCTGGCCCTGCTTCCGGAAGACACGCCTTTAAGTACGCTGGCCACAGCCGCAGACAGGTTTCTGGAGGCTTCTGCTCCCAGCTTGGTGGCAACAGTCGGCGCAACCTGCCCGCCTGTTCCGCCTGCTTCGGCCACGGCGATGTCATCAGACGCCAGCGCGCTGACTGCTCTCCAAGGCATGGTGACTGTGCTGACGGCCGCCGTCGGTCGCCTGGAGACAGCTCTCAGCGACCGACCGGGAGCAAGGACGGATGACTGTCGCTCCTGGTCTCGCCAACAGAACCGTCGTTCACGATCACGGCCACGACAACAGCAGGCACAGCAGCATCAGCTATGCTACTATCATCGGCGATTCGGCGCCGATGCTCGTCGATGCGAAGCACCCTGCGCCTGGCCGACGGAAAACGGGACGGCCTGAGGGAGCAGGCGCCGCCCACAGGCCCGGCACGCTTGGCGCCACTCCTGCACGTTGCCGACGCAGACCTCACTCTCATGGTCGACACAGGGGCACAGGTCAGCGTGCTGCCCCCAGCCCAACTGCCGGCGGGTTGCAAGGTGGACGCGGCAGCTGCTCCACGCCTGACAGCCGCCAACGGCAGCGGTTTTGTCCCTGGTCAGGAAGTCAGTGTTAAAAGCAGTAAAATAGTGAAAAGATGATGTAAGGATGAAAACGGATGCAGGATTTATCCTGTATGATTTAGCATGCTTGAATATCAATGGAATTAGAGAAAATTGGCATATGACATTCCCTAATACCAAACTGTTTTCAGTTCTATTCAAATTTTAATTGCGGGAAAAAGGCAATATTGGATACAATATTATCAATGGCATTGGAAGTTGGGCATGCAAAATTATTTCGAGCTGTTTGTCATTTTCAACCCCAATCTGGGAATTTCATGGCACCAGCCAGACTGAAACTGGCAGATTTTTACTAGATCTGATCAGCATGTAGGAGTTGGGTGATACCCTTCTAGTGCACTTTGGCACCATAACAGGCATCTGACCAGCAGCTTCAATAGTTTTTTTTTCTTCTGAGTGTGCATTGAGTATGTACCTCCCCATACTTACTTTGCAGTCTTGGTCTAGCGGCATCTTGTAATTTTATCATGTGAGGTAACCAAGCTTGATGAGCATGGTTCACTTTGATGAGTCTTGATGCTTTAGTATAAGCAAGCAATTAATGCATCTGTCATGATGTGTCTTAAGGTGGCATGGTTTTGCTAACCAGTACACACAATATAGCATTTACTATTATTGACTTGCTTGTACCTCAAAATTCAACATTGAAGCTGCAGCAAGTGTTGATGTCTTGGTGCACATGAGTGGACAGTGCATGTCTAACCAATCCCATTAGTGAATGGACACAGGAGGCAAATGAGTATTTTTTTCAAACAAAATCTTGATAAATCTTGTTGTTACACTAGGTTTTTTTCCAGATGTGCATCAGGTCTGTGCCAGCCATGCCTTAGATTTTCCCCATCAGAAGTTGTCTTTGTGATACAAATTATCCCATTGTACATATGCTTGTGTATATTTTTGTGTAATGATGAAGTATTAGTAGAAAAATGTACCCATTGGTAGGAAAGGCTGAGTATCCTGCATAAACATGTTCTGCCTTGCTTAGCTTTGCTACCTACAAATTATCTGATGCATGCTGTGTCATGCACCAACAAATGTGGAGGCAAAATGCATGAAGGATGTAACATGTGATACAATATAACTTCATGTTTTGCAATGGTACTCTCCATTTAGATGCTTCCTAGACACAAATGCTTTTAATGAAAGCGAATGGCTTTAGCCAGAATTCACTTTTCTTGTGAATATTTTGAGATATGAGATAATCATGTATCTTCCCATGCTTTCAGATGGAAGGTGCATCAACAAGAAGATTGTATGGCACCGAAAGGCCGCACAGATGCCCTAGTGACAGCCTAACATTAACAGCAGACCTACTGCAGGAAAAGCTTCTTAAGGCCTTGCGCTTTCCAGTCAGAGAGGTGTCCAAGAAGAGGATATGCCAGAAGATCCGGCCGCGGGGACGCCAACATCATAAAGTCCGCCACAGTCGCTGTGAGGAAGGCACGCGGCAGCCGTCGGTTCGTAGAATTGACGGCAGGACAGTACACGGAGGTGAAAGTGGACCACGGACTGGAGCTTGTCGTCACCATATATCGTGAACGTGTGCCAGCAGCAATAAAAGGGTGGCGGCATGTCGGCTGGATTTGTGTCATTTGTGTATTAGTGGTGTATGCAATATGTTAATTTTAGAGCCCAGAGAAACTTTTTAGTTAATAAGTCGTGGCTAATTACTGCTGCTGTAAAGGCCTGTTTGAACCAAGATTGTATAAAGGACCTCCTTTGTAATTACATTGAGGCGACATATCATGAACGTGTCTCCATCTCATATCATGATTTAGCTTTGTTTTTAAGAAAGTCTGCGTACTTGCCGGAGCGTATAAAAAGTGTGGTGGAGGTGGGCGTCAGAAGCAGGCCTTTCTAAAACGGGCTCAAGATGGCTTCATCGATCTTAGTGTCGCGTTGTGGTTCTATGTGGAAAATTCCGGCAGATGTTACCGCCTCCTCGCGTGTCATTAGCACTGGGGCTGTGGCTGTGTCGCGCGCTGCCGATATTGGAGCCGTGGCGGCGCCGTGCGCAGTCGGTGCTAGAGATGTGGCCGCGCCGCGCATCGCTCGCGCCGGATCTGCTGCCGCGCCAAAGGTCGTCGGCGCTGGAGCTTCGAGTACGCCGCGCGTCGCCGTCGCTGGAGCGGCGGCCACGCCGCGCGTTGTCGACGCTGAAGCTATGATTTCCCCGGGCGTCCCCGGCGCTGGAGCTGCGGCCACACCGCGCATCGTTGGTGCTGCTGCTGTGACTGTGCCGCTCGTCGCCGTCGCAGGAGGCGCGACCGCGCTGCACGTCGTCGCAAGAGCTAGCGCTCCCCGCGTCGTGGGCGCAGCGGTCGCTGGAGCCACCGCGAGCGCGTTGTACGTCGCTGGTGCGCCGCGTTTCGCCGTCGCTGGAGCGGCGGCCACGCCGCGCGTCGCCGTCGCTGGAGCCGCGGCCGAACCGCGCGTCGTCAGCGTTGGAACTTGTGAGCCTCGCATCGTCGGCGCTGAGACCGCGCCGCGCGTTGTTGGCCCTGAAATTGTGGTCTCATCGCGCTTCGTTGGCTCTGGAGGTTCTGTCGTGCGACACGCTGTTCTTGACAGATCTTCGACCGGAACACACACCTGTACCCCTAGTGGCTCAGGCTCTGGTTCCGCTACTCGGTGTGGACACACATGCATGTGCTCTGAACTGACTAAACTGCGCGCTGAGAATGAATCTCTCCGTGCCAAACTTCGGAACAAATGGCGACCAGTTGGCTCCACTCCACCGGAGAATTACAGTGCGCGACACAAAAGACGAATTCAAGCTAAACTCAGAACCGAAGGCTCCAGGTATGGTTTGACTGTTTCTTACGAAGAAGAGAAGGAGAACCGAAGTCCACCATCGCCGAGCGCGGTGTCAAGAACTCTCGACAGAAGCAACATTTCCCTCAAGCGCTATCAAGAGCTCAATCACAATTAATGTGGCTGTTCATTGTGCTGTTGTGTGGCACGTTTCCCGACAACGCAATTGTAGGATCGTGTGAAATTTCTCGAATAATAATTGTGAACGTACATTGTTTGTTACAATTTGAAGGCAGAATGCCTCGTTTTGTAGGATAATTCCTAACAATTCATTTATATGATTTGCAGACTGAATGCTTCAATCCGGTTGCAGAAGATCCAGAATGGCACTCGACGTACTATTCCCGATCTTCTAGCAGACATGAAACTATCGGTGTTCCACGGACCTGGCAATTCACTGCGTGTGAAAATATCTGGTATGAATGTCTTTCAACCGAAAGCCTTACACATGCTTAGGTAAAATTAATTTATCAGGCAGAGAAATAGCACGCCACAAAAAAGGTCCACATTGCCTGGATTTTGCTCCTGAAATATAATTAGCTGTAAGTGACCCAGGCGGCTTGTATCTACAATGGTTATTTATGTAGCATGCTCTCCTCAGGCGTGTCACATGCGTTCTTTCATATGGGTCCCCGTGCGTGCATGCTAGTAATCGTCGTCGAACATTCAGTACTGACGGTGAGATGTACCGTGTCCTATTTAAGGAGACGGCGCACCGGTTGGTAAATATCGTGGCTTCGTGGACTTCTCCCCGAGTCTCCCTGACGAGCAGTCGCCATCACAGATCCAGCCTCACCTCCTAGGCATCAGCGCCGGCAACGAAAATTTCGCAAATCTACAGGCTGTGTTTAAGGATCTGAACGAGGAAATCAGTCGGCTTCAAGACACGGGCATTGTCATCGACGGTGTCCGACGACCTACCTTATTCTATATGTGTGCCGATTACAAGTTTATGCTTCTTATTTGTGGAATGAAGGATGCGAACTCAAACAATGCATGTGTCTACTGTAAGGAAAAACAGACCAATTACTTTAAGTCTGGGTCGGAGCCGAGACGAGGATTCGGCAAAGGAGACCCCGGTGTGTGTCGCGCATGGCTCATTCCATCCATTCCGGTAGAGAGGATCATAATTGATTATCTTCATTTATTCCTCCGTACGTCGGATACAATTTTTCTCTCGATTTGCCGAGAAGTTCCTGAAAGCATGGCAGCATCATTTACCTCCACTCTCCAAGAGCAAATAACTTGCCACACTAAGGTCGTTGTGACCCAGAGGAAGATTTATATAAATAATCGTGATGTCCCAGACCGCCGTCGAGTCATCCACTTCCTGATCTCGTCCTCTTGCTTGCCCAACTGTGTTGGTGCAGCACGAGGGTCAAAGCCGAAGAGGTTTCTCTCTGAGTATCTGTCTGTCTTGCAACTGTTACGTGAATGTGAAGATGCAGATACTGTAAGGCAGGCATCCAGCATGTTTATGGTGGAGTTCTTGGAGCTTTTCCAGGCCCCTATGGTAACTCCGTACCTGCACATATTAGGCCACCATTGTCATGAGATGGTACAGCGTGTTGGGTGCATACATAGGTTTTCACAGCAACAAGTAGAGAAACTGAACCATCAAATAACATCATCATATTTCAGTGTTACTAACTTTAAGGGTGCCACCGTACAGTTCGTGCAGCAGTTTGGGAGGAAGCTTTTACAGAAGTAATGCCGTCTTGGAGTGTGCTTGGAATCAAAGTGTAGCATTGTTTAGGACTGTGAACAAAGATAACCATTATTTATGCAAATACATGGTCATTGCTTGCGTGCCCAGCTCATTGTGTTTCATACCCCGTGTCGTGAAGTACGCAACTTCACTCTTCTAAAAGGAGAGATTCGATATTTGTATAGTGTTGTGTTGCTTCCTACATAGTATTGAGGGCAAATTTTGGACATTGAAATCTTGTTCAGAATATGAATGAATTATTTTATTTTCTATATTATTCAGACTAACGCATATAATGACAAAACATTCGCACTACCTATACAAATATTACATTTAGGTATTGATAATGTATGCTTATAGGAAAAGAATAGGACGTGGGTAGCTCAGCGGTTAAGCTGGGCTTCTGGGAAACCAGAGGTGCAGAGTTCGATTTCACGCGGTGCCCCCCTTTCCTGCCAGGGTGATAGGCAGGTGACGCCACATGGCCTTAATTGTCCAATGCGTCTCCAAGCGGAATACAACAAAGGAAAAGCAGAGGCAATGCATCTGAGAAAACTGAACAATGTGCACAACAAATCGAGGTATTTGCAATTAACAAACTGTATCCTTGTTATTTTTAACACAGTAGTTACTTGGCATTACGAAAAATTGCTGTATGGAAGCTGAAGGGTAGGCTAAGTGGTGGCGATGCCACGCCATTTGATGGCGTGTAGGTGCCTACCCACACATCACAGGGAGCCTGGATGGCAATGATTGGCAACTAGTGCAGTTGATGTACCCCAAAACCCTAATAACTAACTAACAATGATTGGATCTTCAAGCAGAGATAATAGTCTGAGGATAAATTTACTGGAAAGGTGTTGAAATAAAAAAAGTATGTTTAAGTAGCTTTTACCACAAATTATTTGAACTTCATAAAGCTTATAAACAGGAATGCCAGAGCCTCAGTAATGCCAGAAAGCTTAATAGCAATGCTGATGCCAAATTTCAAGTCAAAAGTGACCGGGTGAAATGTCCATAAAAATGGTCAAGTACGGTATCACAAAATAGCTCATTTGATGCCGATTTATTTGAGACCATTGGATATTCATTAATTAACGTCAAACATCCGATATGCATTCAAAAGGTATACAAGGTGATAATGGCAAGCATTACATTTTTGTATTGATAGCAAAAGTAACAGGGTTCAAACTTCATGAACGCAGAGCAATATGATGTCAAAATGTAGCCTTTTTGGCATTCTTTCAGTTAAGACCATTGGAAATTGCCGGCATATGGCACGGAAGTCGCGTGATTAATTATTATGACAAATAGATGAATGGCTAATTGCTCCAATTTCACTTCGAGGCAAAAGTGACAGGGTTAAATGAATAAAGAATGCAACGAAATGCACATGATAAAAGAGCTTGATTAAATATTGTTCAAATCTAACCATTAGAAATTAATGACATCTCCTGTCGAAACTGGAATAAAGCATTAACCATAGCAAGCCCCCAGCGGAGGGTACTACAAGCTCAGATTGTTGGAATAATAAAACGAACATTAGGGTAGAGGACTAAAATATGTACGGAAAGAGAAAATGTAATGTTTATGTTTTATTACATGCCTCAGTTGGTCCTTGCAATGTAATAAATAAGCGTAATGAATCATTACATTCATTTATTTGTGTTCCTTCAAAAACATACCACCAGTGCGGCGCCACCAGTATTATGTCCGCTCATGACGCCTAACGAGGGACGTGTAGTCACGTCAACTGAGCACAGTCCAACGGTTATGGAATATGTTGTGTAGGTTATGTCAGTCTGTGTTAGACGGGCCCTGAAGAAATGCGCTTATATACCAGCCTCAACCCGTGGGTAGGTGAGCAGAAGTCTAGTCACATCAGAAACCGATTTTGTAGGAACTCAAATCTAAACACGCAACTGAATGCGGCACGCTGGATAATTGCATGGCCGTATTCTTCAAGTTGTAGTCAATCCCTGCATGCAGTTCACTGCTTGTAAATATCACGCCCGTGTTCCAACTCTAACTCCAACTCCAACTCCAACTCTGGTGCATGACCCCTTGCTCCAACTGACTCAGAACTGTGGTACATTCACCAGCCAACACAGCGAACATGGTCCAGCAAAGCGACCAACGGTAACTGGAAGCACTTAGCAACACCCGCCCGGGATCCGTTAGGCGTCAGACGCAATGTTAATGCGGACATCGGGGGATCTCCAGTAAAGAAAGAAGACAGGTAGGTTCCTGATGTCATTCAAGAACTCTGAAGCATGCGCCCGCGACAAGCGCTCCCGGATGCGCACTAGTGTGTGCGCGAAGAATATAGTTACAATTTATGAGACACTGTCTCCATAAAATATAATGCAGGGTGAATTTATGAAGGTTAGCTTGCCTTCAGACGCCAATTTTATCGCCAGTTACAGTGACATATTGCACATATTGTTACTTTCCGTATTTCATCCTGGAACTATTTCCACCATAGACGGCCGGCCGTCGGGGCCCCCGGCCCGTCCTTGACCGCCCGCCATTCATAATATGGCGGGGCGCGGGATTCCTATTCCCTGAATGTTAATGGGCCCCAACGCCAAAGGTACAGGCAGATTTTCATATTTGAAACGATAGGTAATGTGCCTGGCATGAGTTCCGCCACCATTAGAGTTCAGGCCGACATATTTTCACGACGTTGTTTAAGAACATAACGCTTATGGGCCTTGAAGGGAAGGAATGCATCCACAACCGTGAATATCTCCTACACCATCTCGGCGTGGCAGAGCCGATGTTGCTTACTATTGTGGAAAGGTGGAACTTTACTTTTTGTCGTGCCATCGCTCGGCGGCCCTACAGATCCCCTAGGCAGCAACCGCCGGCGCTTCACGTGCATCGAGCCATGCCAGAACGTCAACAATGTTGTAAAGCTTCATGTTAAAAGGTCAAAAGTGACAGGGTAAGATATCTACAAAAGTAGTCGAGTATGGCATCAGAAAGCAGCTGATTTTATGCCGGTTTATTTGAGACCATTGGAAATTAATTCGCTAATGTAGAACATATGATATACAATTAAAAGGAATACAATGTGATAATTTGAGACAGAAATCCTGGAATTGAATGCAAAAATAAAACGGTGAGATATCTATAAAAGTAGTCGAGTGTGGTACCAGAAGCCAGCGGATTTTATGCCGGTTTATTTAAGACCATTGGAAATTAATTCGGTAATGTAGAACATCTGATATACAATTTAAAGGAATGCAATGCGATTATTATAGACACAAATACTGGAATTTAGTGCACAAATGACAGGGTTAGATATCTATAAAAGTAGTCGAGCATGGCATCAGAAGGCAGCAGATTTTATGCCTGTTTAATTAACGCTATTGGAAATAAATTTGGTAATGTAGAACATCTGATATACAATACAAAGTGATACAATGTGATGACTTAGGACACACATTCTGGAATGGAGTGCAAAAGTGACAGGGTTAAACCGGTATGAAAGTTATTTAAGACGATATAAAAATGTAGCAAGTTCGATTTTCGTTTAGTTAAGAACATTGGAAATTGTCAGGGCGTAACACAGGAGATGTATGACACGTTTTTATCACAAGATGTTGAGTGGCCAATTGCTCCCATTTCACTTTAAGGGCAAAGTGACAGGGTAAAATGATTT
Organism: Ashinkailepas kermadecensis; assembly: GCA_034440615.1. NCBI lineage: Eukaryota > Metazoa > Arthropoda > Thecostraca > Neolepadidae > Ashinkailepas > Ashinkailepas kermadecensis. The sequence goes on from JAOTOM010004192.1 coordinate 120,526, forward strand.
AATAATACAACGAACTACACATCATAAGCGAGCTTGTTTCAATGTTGTTCAAATTGGACCATTGGAAATTGCTTGCACCTCGTCTAGAAACCAGAATATAGCATTAATCAAAGCAAGCCGACTCTGGTGGTGTTCCTTCACAAACCCACCACTAGAGCGGCGCCACCGGTATTATGTCCGCTTATGACTCCTAACGGCCATTGTTTGACTGACCATGATATGGGCGCTGCATGATCGGCGCAGTCGATGTACCCATAAACTTCAATACCTAACCTATCGGTAATGGATGACCTTGAGCTTCGTGAAGTTTATTAAGGCAAACTATAAGACTTACATGAATATGTTTTAAACATTTTTTTTTATCACGCAAACGTTTTATATATCACCACTGTACAGGGGCGTCGATTTGTATCCTTTTGTGGGGGCCATGGCCCCACCAATGTTGATCTTGCCCCCCCCCCATGTTGATTTGGGCCCCCCAATAACCTATGCTATTTTATGCTGATAAGAAAGCTAAAGGGGAAAAAATGAAAAACACCATGCTAAGTAGAAACATTGATGTTAACCAGCACATTTTGTACTGAAAAGAAACAGATTTGGATTAGATAGTGGACTGACCCTCCACCTTTTGCTGAAAAATGTAAAATTGTGTGCAAAAACAAACAAAATAGCTGGAATTCCCTCCACTGTGGAAGTACAGCTTACATCATAAAATGTCGAGATTAGCGATGCTGATGCATTTTAAACCAGATTGTCTGAAAGAAAATCTGCTAAGCAACTAAACTAGAATTGCATGGTCATACTGATGTTTGTACACACCACCAATGGCAAAACCACATTAATTCCAAATTAATTCCATTCTCAATTTCCAGTCCTTGTCAAACTTGCATGCAAATCATGGTTATCATTGAGATTGTGGATATACAAACTATAATTATATTTAGCAACCTACCCATCACACCATCAGCTTGATATCTACCAAGGTACCTACCTACCTACATGCCCAATTTTGGGGCAACCCAATCTCAAACTGAACCAACAAAATCAAAGTGTGAGCCAATCTTCCAGCCTATGAAAACATGAGAGAAAAGTCAGCAAGAAGCCATATAGACACCTCATTATAATGATATTCCTGAAAAACAATAGGTATTAAGCTATGGCCACACATGACTTCCCACACAAACCCTATAGAGTCATACAATACCAGTGTCTGGCAGCCCGCATTAAATGTGTCACCCACTATTACCTTAGAAGGTACACCAAAGTTCGCCTTCAAGCTTTCGTGACGTCATAGTTCTTTTTTCTCTTACATTGAAGAAATTGGTAGCATCAGGCGTGTTTCAATTTCACTGCGCATGAGACAGTTAAAGCATTTTACAATTTTCAATTTGCAAAGTTTAAAGAACCAAACACAGCCAAACCTAACCTATCATAAGTTGCTGTTGAATAAAAAATGATGTTACCGAACTCAAAGCCGTTTTTGGCATTATTTTGCTCACAACCTGAAAAATAAGCATTTGCACAGAAAATAAGTGGGTCCAATCATCGTAGTCACCTTCATAGACATGGTATTCTGCAGAACATTTTTATTGAAAAAAAGGAAAAAATGAACACCTTAAACTGCAAAGTTACCAAATAATTCGCAATTTGTGGAGGAAACATTTTTGGATTAAAAAAAAAGAATTTTTCCGATTTGAAAAGCCTAAACTAACCTAATTTAACCAAAACTAACCCATTTGTTTGCTATATGGAGGCAAATGTGTGTACAAACTTGTCTTGTTACCACCTTAAAGCACAATAATACCGGTTGGGCTAGGTTAGGCTAGTTTAGTTGTTTAACTTGGAAAACAAATTCCAATATTTTCTAAAAATATAATTAAATCGGAACTTTTCCTTCAAAAGCAGCTAACATTAGGTTCCGTTAGGTTGGGTTCGGTTGTTCAATTTATAAATTTCCAGAATATATATTGCTTAATTTTCGTTTATAATATTTGTATTCAAAGCAGGGGCGTCGATTTGTATCCTTTTTGGGGTCCATGGCCCCACCAATCTTGATCTTGGCCCCCTCAATGCTGATATCCCCCCCCAAATAGCCTATGCTATTTATGCTGAGAAGAAAGTTAAAGGAAAAAAAGAAGAAAAAAACACCATGCTACTTACAAAGCTTAGTTGATGCCAACCAGCACATTTTGTACTGAAATGAAACAGATTTGAATTGGATAGTGGATTGACTCTCCACCTTTTGCTGCAAAATTGAACATTTGGTGAAAAAAAACCAAAGGAGTTGGATTTACTTCCACTTTGCAAGCACGACTTACATCATAAAATGTCGAGATTAGCTGCTGCTGATTCATTTGATACCAAATTGTTTGAAAAAATCTGCAAAGCCACTAGATAACAATTGCATTGCCATAATAATACTTGCACACATGACCAATGGCAGAAGCACATGCATATGGAGCTTCAACTGGATTCATCCCACTCAATTTCCAGTAACCGTCAAACTTGCACACGATCCAGTCCAGTCAACAACAATCAGTTTTCATTGAAATTGTGGATATGCGAACTATATTTGTCTTACCAGTCAATCCATCGTACTATAAGCTTGATATTTACCTAGTTACCACCTATATCCCAATGACAATGTGCATATATTCATTATTGACACGCAGCATCACAGTCTCGACCTGCACCAAGAGCCACATCAACATGTAATATCTGCTAGCTTATGATACCATGAAATAAAAAAGTCAGAAAGAAGCTGCATGCACACTGTATTATAATTGCCATTCTTGAAGAAAGCAAGAGGTAGGTACTAGGCCGTAGCTTACAAGACTTTCTAAACGAACCTTGTAAGCAAGGCCATTTAATCCGCCATTTAGCCATTCCGCCATTTAGCCGCCCCGGTAGCTCAGTTGCTTAGAGCGCTGGCCTGCTCTGGTCTCCCCTGTCCTAGCAACGCAGGGTTCGAGTCGCTTCGCGCGCTCGCATTTAGCCCCCGGCTGGGAGGGTCAGTTGGCAGCTGGCCCGATAAGGCCGGGGACGAGCTACCGGGCGGCTGTGTCGGTGCATTGACTTCACGTTAAACTTTCTGTCAAAATTCTTCCGTTGAACTTGAATTAATGGATCGGGTGGTGGGGCCAGGGTTCACGCAACAAGCTCTGCTTAGCAATAGGACCCTGGTTCATAAAGCCACCCCAACAAGAACCTGGATTAAATTTATTTTTTTATAAAAAAAATCAGATGCATTCACTAGATGATTTGAACGCTTCGGACTGATTGATCGTGACGTAACCAGTTCGATATAGCCCGATTCCTATGCTGTACAGGGAGCTGCTGCGATTTCCGAAAAACCACATATCGGATTATATTGCACCATTTCACATGATTCTGGCACCGCGAAAGGATCGCTTCGCTTTCTTTCACCAATCTATCTACCACTTTTGCTCTAGCAATCGAAACTATCGCGGTATATAGCGTCAAAGTATTTTTTCTTGCGCACTGCCCAACCCGCATCCCAAACTTCGGGGCAGTTACGCCCAGCCGTGTGGCGCAGAGGTATGAACTCAAACTCGAGATCCAGAGTTGGCGGGTTCGAGGCTCTCCAAGAACCCTGCTTTTTCAACCACATTATTTTGCATTTTTAAATTAGTAGGAACATTACTGCGTGCCATCAAACATATTGAACACGGTAACTGCAACCTTAATCTTTGGCAACGCGGTACATCGTTTATCGTCGCTTTACCGAGGCTTATTTACCGACGCACCCGAGCAGAAATCGGGCATATTCCAAATTCTGTGGAGAAATTCGGCGCCGCCTGGCAATCGCACTCGTGACGTCACAGCTCAGAAATATGGCCCTATGGCGGTTGCAGAAGTGACAAACACCTGCTTGTAAGTTATATAAGGTCAAAACCCATCACCAAATGTGTCTGGAGGGACTTGATAGACACTAGCGCGCATTAAATGCCACAAATCGTGATGGGCGTTCCTCAGAACATCCAAAATCGTAACATCCAAAGAAAAAATTACAGTTACAGAAATTCCAGCGCCTAAAGTCTAAATTTGAGGTTACGGCAGACAAATGTGACGGAGGTGAGACATTTGTGGTACAATTGCGCGCAGTGTTTAACCCAGGGGCCAATCTCATATGACGTCGTACTGATTCGTTTTTGTGCTTCGCACATTCTGATATATCTGCAGATTGGTGTGATTTTAAATAGTTAATAAATAGCTTGCTGATATTTAATTCCCAAAGGAACAGCAGTTGAAGAAGTTTGCAGGTAAGCTTGAACAAGTCCAGCCCATGCCTTTTTCTGATTTGTGCTCAGGGTTTCCATGTTAATATCACATAACTACCACGTTTGTCTACAAGAAGAGCTGTTTTTAGTTTACTTGTATTAATATTGAATTTTGAATTTTGTTTAATGCAATGTTTAGGAAGGTGATGAACATGATGTTACTGCTCATTTTGGTAAATTTGTGTTTTAAGGTGTTTTATGAATTCGTGGAATGTATCATTTCAATGCAATGCTTATTAATGTGACTCAGGTGATGGCACCACTCATTTTCTATACAAATGCCTACATTTCAGGTTGTGAGCAAAATAACACCAAAAAAGGCTTTGAATTAGGTGACATAGGATAAGATATTTTTGTTTAATAAAAAGAAATGCAACATAACCTAACCTAGCCTAGCCTAACCTCCCTTTGGAGAAAAACAAAACCAAAACATCAAGTTGTAAAAATTTCAAGCAATGTATTCTTTTACAATACAAAATGTAACCCAACTTAACATGTTGAAATGTAAAAGAACAATAACATGTTGAAAGTACTATATTTTCAGGAATGGAATCCTGTGCTGATAACATTTTCTGTGTTATAAATTTGCAAATCAGATCCACATCATTGGTGTTAATAAATATGAGAAATTCATAGAAATGCATACACCGGTTTGTGGACAAGAAGTTATTCTGATGATTTCTGATGTATTAGAACATGACAAATATTTCATGATAGAAGCAGACAAAGTTAAAGTCCTTATATCTCAATAAGTGGTCAGTTCACTAACAAGACAGCACATTCACTCAAATAGCACTCAAAACACCAGGCGGCCCACTCTTTTTGCACGTTTAAAATCGATGACAGTGCTTTGTTGAATCATGTTTAAAGCACATGAAGGAAATGTATTGCTGACACTTGCAAGGAACTGATGTGTGTAACGTTTAATTAACATTTCTATTTTACTGATGTTTGTACACAAAATATACCTCACTATTCTAAATAGCATGGGAAGTATGATGCCATATATCATGGCTAATTTATGGGCAAACTGTTATGCAGCAGATTCCCTGCATTCTTACTTAGTTATTTGGGCTTTAGGGCACATCGACCATGTTGATCACATAGCTCCCTGCATTGTTGTTAACTGATATATCAGTATGTTTGCAAATTCACTGATGCGTGAATCCATGCCATTCTAACTGGGGTATAAAAGCTACATCATAACATTGCTTCTACAATGCATATAACAAAAAGCCATCTCGATTGTCCTACTTATTCAGGACACCATAGAAGTCAATGAAGCCAATGAAAACCATAGAAGTCAATGAAAATGTTACTTCATCCCCTGTATTGTTAATGGAAACAGAAGTCTCTTGAACCATATGTTATGTCCTTCACAGTGTTGCTTCATCCATATCCAACTCCAACCCTGACCAAACTTCAGGAGCTCATCCATCTCCAAAGCAGTCTGTTGAAGAAGGTATGTATTGCAGCATAACTACTGTGACTTGAATTCCATGGTATCCATGTTGCCTTACAATCCATCCTTGCTGATCCATGTAGCAGATGTTTGACTTTCCTCAAACTGTCTGGATAACTGGGGAGTTGAAATCACATGTGAGTGATGAAACAGATGAACTATTCCTGGATTCTTATGTTGCATCATTGCATGGCACAGTGACATACCGAATTGGGGAGGGGGCATTGTGGGCAGTTGCCTCCCCCCCTCCCCCCTCCTGATAGGTTGTGGGGCCCCGAAGAATCCGCCGAGCTCAGGAAAAAAATGCGCCATGCTCCCTAAAAATTGCACTCGGTCCACGAAAAATCGCACCGGGGCTCAGAAAAATGACATTGGGGGCCCCCAAAAGTAGCGCAGGGGCACCCGATAATGACGCTGGGGCCTCAAAAGTTTGCACCTGGTCCCCTGAAAATCACGTTGGGGCCGCAAAAAAGTCGTGCCGAGGTTCAAGAAAGTCACGACGGGGGCACTAACGGTCGGACCGGGGCATCCTGAAAATCACACTGAGACTGGGGTACTAAGAATTATCACCCGGGCCCCTGAAAATCACGGTAGAGGCCTGACAGGTCCCACCGGGGCTCTAAAAGTCTCGTTGAGATCACCCAACAAATGAAGCCGGGTAAATGAAAAACAGTCCGGACACGGAAAATCAATCTGGGATCTCAACAATGGCTCCAAAAGCCCACAAAACTTGTTGGGCCCCCAAAAACGTGTCGTAGCCACCGCAAGGGATCCAAACAAGTGACCACGGGGCCCAAAAAAATCGCACTTAGACCAAACAAATTTCACGCCGCTTCTCTTGAAAATCTCACTGGGGCCAAAACGTCGTGCCGGAGCTCCACAAGTTGCAGCTGGCTTCCCATGGACCAATATATACCCGGAATGTCACCTTGCGGACGCAAAAATTGCGTCAAGGATCCACAAAAGAAGAAGTCGTCGGACGCCGGAAAAGAAACCTGTTGAGGCACCGAAAAAAACGCACCGAAAAAAACGCAGTGAGAGCCCGAAGAAACGTACCGGGCTCCAAAAATAGCCTGCAGGGGGCTTATAAAATAGACTTCACCATAAAAACCACAAGGAGGCTCTATCGAATCGACCGGAGCACCGGAAAATTCAGAATGGGTCCCGAAATAAAATTATCCGAAGGGCCTTTCTACTCTCGATCGTGCAATCTGCGGGAAAAAAACACGTTGAGCAGCCGCAGTGGCGTACTAAAGGGAAAAATTCCCCTCCCTAATGTCGGGCACCAAGGAAATACTTTCACCCACCGTCATCACTGTTCAGGTCTGCTGTGCTCTGATGCTCCATCAATGCCGGTGTGTTTTAGCCTGCATCTGATCGCTGAAGTATTTTTATTTAAGCCGATGTGTGTTTGTTGGTGTGTGGAGTGAGGAGGAGGGTAACGGTGACGGTGACGGTGACGATAGATCCGAGCCCACTATATGGCAGTGCAGTCGCATGCTTTTACTCGGAGTTGTTATGTTGACATGTACTGAGCACTGCTCTTTTAATCATGTGACTTCACCAGTTATTGGACGATTTTCCCCGTTGGTGATGATGCTGAATAAATATAAACATACACATCGTGGAATAAAAAAATCCGAATTTCTGAGATCCGAAAAAATAGAGGGCTAAATCCCATGAGATTTTTTTTTTGGGGGCGGGGGGGGGGGGGTCTAGTGCTTTGGCACTTCGGACCCCCAATGTTTTTCAAAAATCGACACCCCTGCCACTGTATATTTAATTGTTCGATCCCTCGTAGTTTTCCAATGGGAGACAACTTACTTGAAATCCGTCCGTTGCGAAAATCAGAAAATCATAGGAATCATGGAGAACGGACGCCTACATGGGATATTAAAAGCAAAACATATTTTTTAATTTTTTACATGGCAGCCAAATCATACCCGTTTGTATTTTGTAGTCTGCCATGAGGTTTATCAATTTCAATGGGCTAGGGGTCACAGAATGTCACGAAGTCACGAGGCCAAACGTGAGAAATGTTGACATTTTATGACGGATATGTTTTCTATAATCATTTTTCTTCTCAAAGATGCATAATATGTCACATGTTTTCTTCATTATCGATGAGATATCTACCGCCAAAGATACCCTTGTTGGGTGACCTCAAAATACTGCCGGAGGCTATGACTCCGAAATCTGATCGGGCTAACATTTGTTCAGGCGTGTTCAGAGCACAAGACTACCTTGTACACCAATTTTGGTCAAAATACAAATTCATGGGGTGTAAAAATTGATTTTGGGGGCCAGATTTGTCGTGGAACGCACCAGATGGCCCTATTCAAGCGATATCGACCGAACGCGGGGTTCGGTTGCTATCGCTTCAATTTCCACAAATGGGCGTCACTCGACCTGGCTTGTTATGCGGTATCAGAAAGCTAAGCAATCTATTTTTAAAGAGCGAAGACCAAGTTGGTCATCCGGTCCGCTCAATTTTCTTTCGTTTTCGATCACACCCATCCAAATCTGGTATCAAGCAATAACCAGTTGTGAACACTCGAGTAAGATTTCAAACCGGTACATGTCAAGGTCAAATATTTCATCGAGTTTTTCGATGACCTCGTGTTTCGTCGCTATGGCTTCAAGTTGCAGAAAATGGATGTCATTCTACGTCGCTTGTTGTGCTGTATCAGAAAGTTGATAATTCTAAATCATCTCGACGGGCCAAAATGAAAGCTGATTTTTTCGGTTGCCTCACCTTTTTGTGTTGTTTTCGCCGGAGCCTACACAAATCCACTATCAAGCGATAGCCCATGGTGAACCATCAAGTAACATTTTGAAACCGGGATATATCAAGGTCAAACCTCAAGGTCAAAGACTAGTTTGAAATTTTCGAAGTCATCGCGTTTCGTCACTATGGGTCCAAGTTGTATCAAGTGGATGTCATTTGACGCGGCTTGTGCTGTATTATAATGTTACCAAATCGAACTAATTTCGAAGGTCAAAGGTCTAACCGATTTATTTGGTCGCCTCGTACTTTTTTCATCGTCCTAACCTACCCACATCTGGTATCAATCAATAGCCCGTGGTGCACCTCGAGTAACATTTCAAACTGGAACATGTCAATTTTAAACCACGAGATCGAAGGATGGCTTAAATTGCTCGAAGTCCTCGCGCCTCATCGCCATGTCTGCAATTTTCATCAAGTGGGAGTCATTCGACGTGCCGTGAGGTACTCTAGCAAACTGTTCAGAAGTCACATCAATTTTCAAAGTGAATGGTCAAGCTCATTCCTTCGGTCGCCCCGCGTTTCTTCGTTTCCTCCCAAAGCTACCCATGTCTGGCATCAAGAGATAGTCCGTGGGCAACCCTCGAGCAGCATTTCAACCCGGGACATGTGAGGTCAAGCCTCAAGGCCAAAGGTTAGTTTTAATTTTTCAAAATCCTCGCGTTTCGTCACTATGGCTTCAATTTGCATTATGTGGGTGTCATTCGACGTGGCTTGCCGTACGGTATCAGAATGTTGAGATATCGAAATAATTTCACAGGTGTCGAAGGTCCAATGTTTGTACAATGATTGAGTGCAACAGGAATGGGAGGACCAAATCTGTTTTTGTTTGCAGCCGTTGTGATAGCAGGCACTCATATCCCATATGACTATGAGCTCCCCCAATAAATCCGTTGGAACGATGCTTTCATCGCTGGTTTTTATTTACACCGCCACATTGCTGTTCCGGATATATAAAATATATATCTTTTTTATTCAAATTGTCCGCTTTCCTCTTAATGGTTCAACGGAAGTTGTCAATTTTGGAAGAGAAGCCACAAGTGAATACGCACAATTTTATAATCAGCCTGAGTTCATAACCACGAGATAGCAATGTTGTAATCATGGGTGGATCCAGGAATTGGCATGGGGGCACTTGTCTGGAGGGGCGCCATTTCTTTGGATCGGCGTCACTGCAAAAGCACCTGGAGGGGCACCTCTGGCTGCAAAATTCGAGGGGGCGGGATGCACTCGGCCTTTCCCGAAGGGGCGACTTTCCTTTCAAGGGGTGCCTTTTTCATTCATAGGGGTGCTTCTGGCTGAAAAATTCGAGCGGGTACACTAGAACCTTTTCAGAGGGGCGCCTTTTCCCGGACTGAGGGTTGCCACCTTCCACGTGGGGGGGGGGGACATGCCCTCAGTGCCACATCCTTTATCCGCCCTGGTTTTCATTGCATCGAAATGTGTCCCCGTAAAACAGGAAAGTATGGGCAAGGTTGTTGTATGTCTATATTTACTACAATGAAATTATCGTCTATTATTTTATGTTTTTCCTGCTATAAGAGGGCAACGTTTAACATACTTACAGCATGGCTCTATGGTGATTGTGAAATCGGGCCCAGCACATACGACATAAAGCTAGACGTTCATAGGCAGTGAGAAGGAATGGATCTTGCTAATTTTGGCGAAACATTTTGTGGTAAATTTGCAGCATAAGGTGTTAAAAAAATATATTTGGAATACCATGTTTATGAAGGTTCGACTAAGATGATGGGACCACTTATTTTCTGTGCAAATGCTTACTTTTCAGGTTGTGAGCAAAATAATGCCAAAAAGTGGCTTTGAGTTAGGTGACATTCCACAAAAAGAAATGCCAAAATAAAATAAAAGTGAAACATAACCTAACCTAACCTACCCTAACCTACGTTTGAAGAAAAAAAATCCAAGAAGTCCAATTAAAGAATGTCAGGCAATATATTTTCTGAAAATTATCAAAACCAAAAAGAAACCTAACCAAGCCAAACCTAACCTAACCTAAGCTGCTTTTTAATATTAAAAAAGTGAAATATGTTTGGAAAACTTTCGGTATTATTGTGCTTTAACATTCGCACGTCCGGCGGTCCGCGCAATCTTTGCCGGTCCGGGGGGGGGGGCAGATGTCTGCCCCCCCTAAGATCTCAAGAACTATGCTAGGTAGCGACAAACGGAAAACGGCGTTGGATAGCTGGTGACAAGCTCTATCGAAAGTATTTCGGTCATTTTTTTTCGCTCAGGTCAATATTTAGGTCACTGGGTCATCATAGGTCAAATTCGACCAGATCGGGTGGAACCCTCAGATATTGACACATATCTCAGGACCTGTAACAGATAGAAACAAACGGCGAATGCTATTCGACAGCCCTTGCAATGTGCTATCGACAATACGCTGTGTGATTTAAGGTCAGGTCAACTCCGAAACTATGACCTCAGGTCAAGGTCATGAGGTAGCCTAGGGAGGTCATGTAATGTATCAATCGACACGTCCTGGCGATATAAGCACAATGACGGTAATTTCAGCCTTCTAGCTCAATGCAGTGCGATATAATGCGCAGAAATGTGCTAGTGACCTCAGGTGACCTCAGATGACCTTGGTGAGGTCACTGAGCAAAAATGTCAGCGGTAATATTGAGAATAGCTTCCAACTACACGCCATAACCGTTGCGAGGTCATTCCGAGAGCAAATATGTAACCAGGAAACATTTGTATATTTTACCATAGGCCTATAATGCGGGAAGCCATGGCCGCGACCTGACATCAGGTCAATGCTACGAAAAAAACGAGATATGTATTATAGTCCCTGATGAGATCATGACGTGTTATAAGTTTGAAATAAATCGCCCAATTATTGTGGAAGTGATGCCACCTAGACTCCGAGGGATGTTGGGTATGACCTGGTGACCTGACTTGAGATGACCTAGAGTCAAAAATTTGTGAGGATATGCGGAAAAGACCAATGAGCAGCCATACGAGGTTTGGCCTTGCTAACCCGATCAGTATGGCGGAAAATTAGGAAAAACCGCTGGGGGGGCAGATATCTGCCCCCCCCCCCCGGACGTGCGCGTGTTAAGGTGGTAGCAAGAAAAGTTTTACACGCATGTACTTCCATAAAGCAAACAAATGGGTTAGGCTTGGTTTGGTTAGGTCAGTTTGTGTTTTTTAAGTTCGAAAGTGTTTTTTTTTATTTTAAAAATCTTTTTTTTTTCATTTGCACGGAAAATAAGTGGTCCTATCATCTTAGTCACCTTAAAAGGCAAATGTTAAAACCAGACATTGAATAAAAAGTGGCTGAAATCAACGAATTTTTACTTGGGGGGCTACCCCTCTATCTTGTTCAAACTTACCGCTTCCCTGGTTTGTCCTCCCCCCCCAAAAAAAAACCTTGGCTACACCCATGCATGGGAGAACTGTAATGTTGGGATACTTCAACATAGCAGTGATGGGAAACAAAACTAGACGTCTAAGCAAGTCAGGAAGAATCTTCATGGCTTGTTCTGAGGAAATTGTTTTATTTCAAATGATGCATGAACCTACAAGTGAAAATGAAAGGTTACTTCGGGTGCTTACGAATGAGGAAAATGTTGTGCAAAATGCGAACATAGGGGAGACCTTCAGTAATAGTGATCACAATTTTATGCGCTTTTCCTGATATGTTGGAAGTGATAAAACAATAAAACCAATAAAATAATCAATAAAACATTGATCCCAAATTTTGCTAAGGGGAATTACGAGTTCAGGATCTTCCTGAATGCAATTCATTAGGAAGAGTTATTGATAGGTTCAGATGCTTATGGAATGTGGAGAATAACAAAAGATAAGCTGTTTCAAGGTTAGGATAGGTTCAGTCCGAACAGGCAACTTGTATTATACAACGTTAAGCACCCATCATAGCTGGCCAAGGAATTGAAACATGTACTGAAGTCAAAGAAGCAGGCATTTAAGAAACCAAGAGATGTTAAATATGAGGCAAACCTAAAAGCATATAGAATAGTTGGAAATATAATTAGGAGGTTTGTTAGAGCATCTAAAGGACTGGTTGACATTAACTTAGCTTAAGAATGTCCAGCAGGCAATGCTAAGAGGTTCTTTAGGTTCCAGTGTAAAAATGTAAAAAGTATAGTGTAGGGTCACTGGAGGTAGATGACGAAGTAGTGGTTCATGGTAGTGAGATAGTTGGATGCCTAAGCAAGCAATTCTCATTAGTCTATACTAAATATAACTCTGGTACATTGGAAACAACTGAGGTTATACCATGACAGTTGATAGGTTGGATGATCTTACAATAACTACCGATGTAGAAACCAGTTGCAGTATATGAAACCTAAAGAAGCTTCTGGACCGGATGATGCATATGCTGGTATTTAGTAGAGTGTGCTAAAGCTTTGACAGTTCCCCATGGCATCATTTTCAGGCGGTTAATGGAACATTCTGAGGTGCCTATGGATCGGCGAAATACAAATGAAGTGCCACTTTTTGAGAAGGGAAGTATGAAGTGTATAGGAAACTACAGGCCAGTCAGCTTGACCTCAATGGTTTGCAAGGTACTATAAAAATTGGCCAAATAGAGTGTTCAGACTCATTTAGATAAGCAGAACCTTTTAAGGGATACTCGACATGGATTTCGATCTCGAAGGTCTTGTTTAACTGACCTATTGGAATTCGTGGAATATGTGGGTAGAGGGGTGGACAATCAAAGCAGGATGGATGTTGTGTACTTGGACTTTAGCAAAGCTTTGGATAAAGTTCCACACAGGCGTCTAATTTATCAACTAGAGCAGCATGAGATTAATGGAAAGGTCTAAGTTGGATTGAAGCATAGTTAAGGGGACGGAAACAAAGGGTTGTGTTAAATGGACGTAAATCTGAATGGAGGGATGTTTTGAGTGGAGTGTCACAGGGTTCTGTTCTAGGACCACTTTTCTTTATCATCTTTGTGAATAGCATTGAGGTAGGGCTGAGGAATAAATAGGGTGTTCAAATTTGCTGATAATGTCAAGCTGGTAGGAATGGCTAATAGTAGTGATCAATCTAGTAATATACAACTAGACTTTGAGAACGTAAAAGGTCGACTCATCAATGGCAGATGTTTTTTAAACTATGAAAGTGAAAGGTTATGCATCTGGTGTCTGAAGGTGACACTTCCAGATATATAATGAGAAGTAGGGAATTCGATGTTGTTTAAGAGGCAAGCCACTTAGGTGTGTTAGTTTTAAATGGTCTCAACGCAGAAAAAAAAACAATGTATCTCAGCTAGGAACAGGGCGATCTGAATGATGGGAATCATTAATAGGAGTGTGAGACATCATGTCATGAAAAACTGTACTTAGCCTATGTGCTACCCCATTTGGAATATTTTGTACAGGCGTGAAGCCATTGCTTAGAAAACGATATAGATATACTAGAAAAGTGCAGTGAAGAGCCGCTTCACTCGTCTGTGGACTAGGTAACTTAGAATATGGAGAAAGGCTTGTGGCATTAAATGTGTACTCACTCAAGTATAGGAGATTAAGGGGTGAATGATTGAAATGCATAAAATCGTTAAAGAGTTAGATCAGGTCAATCTGAATGATGCTCTTCTATTTAGAGATCACATAAGGTTCATCAACTCAGGTTAAACGAATCAAAGAGAGGACAGTTAAGCGACAGCAAGTCTTCGGTCAAAGGGTGGTTCGTCAATGGAGTAGGCTGTCTGCTGATGTTGTGGGGAGTCCCTCACTGAATGTTTTTTTTTAAATAGGGTGGACAATTCTTTTAAACTGGAGAATCTTGGTTTTTAGTTCTAGTAGGTGGTGGGTGGGATGAGATTTGTGCTATGTGGGTGTGCACTGTGCAGGCTCCTTTGTGGGAGCATGGATGGAGTTTGAGAGTATTGGTGAGGCACTCGATCCACGCGCGTGTTTCGCGCGATAGAGTGAATAGGACTGGATAGGTAAGGTACATAGGTATTGATGGGTGTGTCGGATGATGGATGATTCCTTTGGAATTTGGGATGTGGTATTCGTTGGGGAGATGAGTGTCTTTTTCTCCAGGCTTACGATATCTTCCCTTTACAAACTTAACCTTACTGGATGGGCTCTTGTGGCTCTTATTATGTCTGACCACTTGATGAAGAGTTTATGACTTAATGAGTTTTTCCTGGGTAAGAACGAATTCTTTCGTATTTATGCATCTTTTCTGTGCAAGAAATACAATTTGCGCTAATCTTGAGAGAACTGGGTGGGGCTCAGTCCATCGTAGCCACCCAGAATAGCAACGCTCATAACTGGCGGATCCATGGATGTGAAGGAAGTCAATTTCCCCTCCCCAACGCTGAAATTTACGCATGACTGTAACTTGCCCAACTTATATCAAGCTTAAAGTAACGGAATAATTATAATTGATATTCTGAAGCCCCAATGCATGAAAATCGAGGGCGTTTTGGAGGTTTTGCACTTGCGGTCGTATGTGAGTTAAATGCTTACCTCTCCCAAATCATGTTCTTGTCTTTTGGATCAGAATCTTGACAATCATAACAATCATGATACTTCTGTTCATAGCAGTTTTGATTGCCACATTAGCAGGCTAGTGCTTGGGTAGGCTATAGGGCAGTGGTTCTCAAACTTTCTGATGTGGCGACCCCTGTGTACCCGGAGCGTCGCGCCGCGACCCCACATTCTGTATTTTTTTATTATAGTGTTCTGTATTTTGTTACTTGCGAAGCATCACTCATAAATTTACAGGTAGTGCATGAATTTATGGCGACAGCGCCATAAATTCATGCGGTATCAACAACAGCGCGGCGTTATCAGAGCGCAACGGACCAGATGTGTCGGGTTAATTCACAGTCGATGATTGCTCGCGACCCCACCAGAAGGGCCCCGCGACCCCAGCTGGGGTCGCGACCCCTAGTTTGAGAACCACTGCTATAGAGTGTAACTAAAAGTGCTAAGCTAAAATAAAGTAAGCAAATCATTCACCTTAAACAACCCAAACAGTGATGCATTGTATCTCATTCTCCTACGTACCAGGTACCACCTGATATGGTTGTGCTTTGCCTGATGCAACACTTGAGCTGCTACTGGTGTATAAAATACCGCTTGTTATAGGACGGCACCGCCGAACCATCGCAACGTAACGACTGTTCACCAATCGTCCACAGAACCTCATGTGGACGCCAACTGTCTACTTTGTCAACCAGAAGGACTCCAAGATCATCGATGTCAGCAGCATAAACGTGTTTGTTTCCATCTGTCCGAATGGAAACGTTTACTACAGTTTCAGGCATGTACCTACTTTGTTCCTCATCCTCACTCCGATACCCGAATGTTCCCTAGGGGCTGGGGCATTGACGACGATATATGATATTGATTGGAGGGCAAAGCGTGAATCAGCTATTGGACTTTCCGGTATTGAAGGGGCCAATTCCACAGGGTTCCATGCTACACCCAGACCTGTCAATAAGGATAACTCTCCCTTACTCAAATTCCGTGTCACCAGCGAAGATCATCTACCCCCAACGTCTCGCTGAACAAAAATTGAAAGCAAATTGAAGTGTTGCAGCGTCCAGAATCAAACCGCAAACAAGCGACGATCCACATTGAATGAATGATACTGCTACACATAAGTGTATGTTCATATGGAAGACAACAAGACAAGACATGTGCAAATGAGCAACTTCGGAACGAAATAAAACGCCTTACCTTTCGTGCTTGGGAAAGGCCATGCATCCTATCTCCACAACACCTCACGCCGACGAATGGGAATGCGCACCACTGCCCACTAAAAATATGTGTTTAAGTAAAATTGGAACCTGCGAGCTAAGCCGGTAATCCAATCGTTACTTTCGACTAATTTGATGCTCACTACATTATTCAAGGAAAAAAATTAGGCCTCTTGGTTCCGAGTAGTGTTGAAGTATTTGCTTGTTTTCATTAGGCCGCGGTTTATTACATGTGACGTCATAATACACTAGGGTATTCTAAAATTAAGATAGTTGTCGTACCTTTCAAATGGTGTTTTCAATGCATGTAATATGCAGTGGTTGGCACAGCTAACCGAAAAGTTAGCTTCGATAACCGCTAATCGGCTAACTCAAAAGTTAACTTCGATAACGCTAAGCCGATAAACCGCTAAACAAAATTTGCGTAAGCTAGCGATAACCGCTAACTCCGAACTATTGTTATATGCATTTAGTTTCAGTTTCGTTTTTGGGGGCTCCAAAACCCTTCAAAACAGACCTAGAGAGCTGGAAGTTTAATATGTTGTAGCTGAGACATTGCACTTTCCAAATAGTACAGCATGCCAAGGTCAGATGGTAATCGAGATGTACCTCAATAATTAATCGTACGAATGAAATTAAACATTAGTTAGCATTCAATATAGTGTTTATTTACAGTAAAAGAAGTTTTAAGCGAATAAAAACATTAGGAACTAAAACACATGGAAAATAACCTAATTAGTGCAATTAATGCATACACCTTGACTTGGCCTGCTGTTCCTTCCCTATCGCCTCGACGTAATGCTGGTTGCCCTTCATGAACATCCGTCTCTCAAAATTGGCATCTAACGGGGTGGCTCTCTTGGCCCTCAATGTGTCCTTGCCTGTGGAGGACAGGCGCTTGACTACAGCACTGGATGGGGTGGCTGTGCTGTACTTGATGAACAGGTCGATCATAAAGACATAAAGACATAATAGATCAGTGCAACTATGAACCACAAGGGCCCTTCTTGGTTGCACTCTGGACACTGAACCAGTTGCCCACCAAATCCGTCGATCAGCCCTCCCTGGAATACCGAAAAGCAAGCCCTCTTCTCATATAATGAGTGTCTATGCTGTTTTTAAAGATGTTCAGTGTGCTGCTACTGACAATGGTTTCTGGCAGCTGGTTCCAATGTTCTAGTACCCTGTTGGTGAAGAAAGACTGTCCTAACCTTGCCCTGCTGTAATTAACTTTCATTTTGAATTGATGACCTCTAATTGCATCATTTCTGTTAAATTCAAACATTTCCATGAGATACCCTGTTCCTGACCATTAGGGTGGTTCAGATTGCAACATTTGTGGAAAAGTATAGTTGCTCAGGGCTAACCTGGTTCTCTGAATCATGGCGAGTTCAATGGTGCCATTTTTATCCATATTTGAGTTGGTCAAGGATCCGCAAAGGGC
Organism: Ashinkailepas kermadecensis; assembly: GCA_034440615.1. Lineage (NCBI taxonomy): Eukaryota > Metazoa > Arthropoda > Thecostraca > Neolepadidae > Ashinkailepas > Ashinkailepas kermadecensis. Next base: position 138,232 of record JAOTOM010004192.1, read on the forward strand.
TTAAAGTTTTGGATATTTTAACCCATTTTGGCCCCGGGGAACACTATACGCATGGTACTCCGGTGGACGTTATCGTCGTTTCTTAAATATTATTTTACGTCCTTGGCTTATACTACGGCTGAAAATGGACGTTACTGTAATTTAGGACGGGCGTTTGTCGCAGTGGGGGAGGGGGGGGTGCTTACTGGGAGGGGGGTGGTGGAATTTGATATGCTGAAAACCATGTCATGATGGGTATCAAACAACTCCATTTCATGAAGCGAATTCGTTTTCATGTGTCCAACCAGACATTCAATTTCCTCATCAGACTAATTTTATATTCTTTGTCAACAAGGGTGACAAGAATTGACGAGGTCGTACTGCTTCTGCCACAACTGTTTCGTAAACTCGTACACATTTAAATTGCCACCAATATGAAGTCGGCTCTTTGCAATAGATGACTTGTGGCAACTACGTCAATGCAGCACTAACATACAATCAATCAGTACAGTCACAGTCACAAGTCATCTGTTCTAGTCACCAGAACAGTCACCCTTTCAACAGTCATCCTTTCTACAGTGATCCCAGCGTGCGCTTGTCGAAAGCAGTGATCCTCCTACGATGGTCCTCTACCGCTTGGAGCAGCCACTGAAGCTCCTGGTCGTTTCTTGCGGCATGGGCGAAGCGCTGGATTAGCGCAACGCCCCTTTCAGCAGCATCGTTCGTGACCCTTAGGTCCTTGATGAGCCGCTGGTATGCCCGGAACCCTGCGTCCTCCTCCCACTTGGTCACCGGCTGCTCAAGCCAGCGGCTCGGGTCGATCTTCAGGAGCTGGAAGACAAGCCAGGAACGTTCATCTACCAAGTGTAGCAGTCGGGTGCGCTGGTCGATGACAGGTGCGACAGAGTCGACATCCTCGTCTGGTGCCTCTGGATCGTCAGGATGTCGCAGCAGTGTCGCGGCGATATCAGCCCGCTCGTCGGCGCTGACTGCCTCGGACGCGAGACAAAACACCACCGTCTCTGGCTTCAGGTACGACATGTGGCGGCGCATCTTGTCCAGGGCCGCCTGGGCCACGACCTCGTCAATCTCTCTGAAGCGCAGCAGGTTGTGATATAGGCGGAGGTCGTTGTCCGCAGCGTCGGCCGCTAGCGGAGCCGCCAGCCAGGCCGGAACATACAGCAGGCTGATGAACCGGCAGACCCTCTGCAGCTTCTCCGTCTCTTCCGGGCTGTACTCCAGCTGACTGGCGAAAAGCCTCATCTTGCTAAAGTAGATGACCTGTGAATTTAAGCCAATTTTGTTAGTAATCCTGGGTATAGTGACAAAAGCTTCTTTGATCGTGTCATATTAAACAGTCGACTTGTTAGGTTGAAATTAAAGTTTGTGTGATATTTGGCCCTATAAAAGTTAGGCAAAAAGCGTGGTTATGCGTATTCCTTGGCACGTTTCTATCATTAGTTTTAGCAGCAATGCCGTGTAATTTCGGCCGCAACATCGTACCTTCGCCATCCACCGGGCGTTGCTGTAGGCGCCCGGGCGGCGGAACCGGGGCTGGAACAGCGCGGTACCCAGCAGCACCAGGGTGAGCTGCGCCACCTCGCGGTAGTCGTCCCTCAGGAAGGTGGTCGTCCCCGCGAGCAGCGCCTGCAAATGCTGTACCACCTCGTCCTGCACGTCCTGCAGCCACGAGTGGCTGACGGGTAGGGTCTCGAAGTCCGACTTGTTGATGTCCTCCCACCTGACATCCATTACATTCTGTTATATTAAAAATGGACACAAAATTAAAATATTCAAGAAAGTGGTGACAATAATTTATGAGTGATTGCCAGTGTTTCTAACACCTGGAATTTAGGGTTTAAGTATGTAATACCAAAGTTTACCTATGCTTCAGCTGTTCGAATCTGGTGTCAGACGGGCCGGTTGTTTTTCCGAAGAGCGCGGTCGCCACGCCCCCAGCAACCAACTCCAGAACATGGTGGCGACACTCCAGGTGAAGCACCTTCTTCTCCAACATGTCCTCGAGCATGGCTACGGCGCCTCGGTTCCGGCCAGTGTTACTACTTGTGGTGTCATAGCAAAGCCCGACGATGTTGTCGACGCAGCTCCACTCTCGAAGCGCGTCCATCGTTGCCAGAGTCTGCGACAGACCTGTCCCGTCCGGAATGGTCGGCACCGACAGCAGCTTGCCACTGACGTGGTCTGGACCACCGGAGATCAGGATGGCCAGGCGATGTTCTGGTGTTCCCAACTCATCCTGAGAAGCGGAGGACGTGGGCGTGATTCGTGCGTCAAATGTGCATTGCGGTTAAATTTATCACGACAGGCTATGATTAGCAATTGTTTGAAAATGGTAGATTGAAAGACTTTCGTGAGGAACACGAATTCTAATTACTTTTCAAAAGAAGACAAAATTATAAGACATATTGTCACCTTGATCATTTTGCCGTCCCAGTGGACGATGGCGTGTTTCGGGGGGACGAAGGTTGACCGGATCGTCTCCGCGACCCCGCGGCGGTGGGCCTGCCGTCGGCTGCCTGAAGTTGCCTTGGAGATGCAGAACGTGTTGATGTCCACCGGTGGCTGCGCCGACCGCAGCACTGCGCTGACCAAGGCGGTGACCTTTGGAGAAGAGTTCAGGACTATCATGATGATGGATATTTTGGATTGTAAAACTAGGTAAGTTATATGTACAACAAGGATTGTGAGATCGTACGTATGGTTGGAGTCGTTTAAATGATGAACTAATTACGATAACGATGAAGCATTGCAATCATGAAAAAACGACTTGGAAAACTAGCAGAATGGAACATCAGATGCATAGCAAATGCCTAGGATGTGTTTGATTGAAGAGAAATGGGCAGGTTTGGGTTGGTTGCAGCGACTCACCTGGTTGGAGGACATGCCGAGGCGATCCGCAACATCAAGGATCGCAGGAGAGTTCATGATGTCGCGAGGAAGCGCCAGCTCCACGGTGATCGCTTGTCTCTGTCGCTTGGCTGGCGGTTGGTAGGGCGCTGGCTCAAAGGTGTCCGACGCGTCTGGGCCGTCCTCGGTGCTGCCACCTGCGCTGCCCTTGGTGGTGTCTTCAGTCGCTACAGCTGGCGCCTGGGACGTCGAAGGTTGACTCGCCTCTGACTCCGACTCCGCCATGCGCTGAGCCCGCTGGTGCCGCCATTGCTGTTGCTCGACTCTTCCTACGAACTTCTTGTCGTTGTCGGACATCGTTCCTATCCGATCCGCGCGCTGGACCAAGTAAAACTTCACATCCTCCTCCTTCTCCTTCTTGCCTAGGAGACGGCTCAACAGGATTTCTCCGATGGCGTCCTCGGCCCCAATGTCCCACAGCTTGTCCATGTTTGCTGCGAATTGTTCCCGGCGACCGCTGACATCGTTCTTCCTTCCTTTGCTCTTTGATAATTCATTCCACTCACGCCACAGTCCCTGCAACTTCCGAACACAGTTGCGTGGCAGCATCGTCGGGATTCGCGCCATAGCCCAGAAGCACAGGACGTTGCCCACTGTTGTCTTAAACGCCTCATATTGATCCGGGCACTGCTCCTTGATGTGAAAAAAGTACCTCAGCACAGCTCTTGCGGTGGGTAACTTCGATCCGGAGATAGAGTGAGCAGGCTGGCCAACCAAGAAATACTCCGTTTGATTTCTTAAAACTGGCACGGAAGAAGCAACTTTCACATCATTACTATCACTCATCTTGAGCAATCAACTGCATATCTTAGTCTGTAAAAGGGAGAAGGTCAAATTAGAATACAACTCATTGGTGAACTATTGGGCAGTGGCTCAATGCATGAACTGAACATTTGTTACCTTTTTATAGGAATACATGGGCCATTATTTTAACCAGAGAACCATAATTGTCATTATGTTACGCTTCCGTATGGGATACCATATTATGGAAACGGAAACTTTTTACTTAGACCAGACAACTAATCATAGTTGCATTAGATGATATCAGATGAGGCAATAGAAACTTTTGACACATGAAAATGAATTCGTTTCAGGAAATGGAGTTGTTTGATACCCATCACCACATGGGTTTCAGCATATCAAATTCCACCACCCCTCCCCCCCACCCCTCCCAGTAACCCCCCCCCCCCCACTGCGACAAACGCCCGTCCTAAATTACAGTAACGTCCATTTTCAGCCGTAGTATAAGCAAAGGACGTGAAATAATATTTAAGAAACGACGATAACGTCCACCGGAGTACCATGCGTATAGTGTTCCCCGGGCCAAAATGGGTAAAAATATCCAAAACTTTAAGCCCTTTGCGGAACCCCTAGACCGACTCAAATATGGATACAAATGGCACCATTGAACTCGCCATGATTCAGAGAACCAGATTAGCCCTGAGCAACTATACTTTTCCACAAAGGTTGCAATCTGAACCACCCTACTGACCATGAACAAATTTAAAGAACTCGATGAGATCTCCTCTCATCCCATATCTAAGTGAAAACATATTCAATTTCTTCAATCTTTCCTCATATGCCAGGTTGCTTATACCATTAACCATTTTTGTTGCTCTCTTTTTTACTCTCTCTAAAAGCCAACAATCTTTTGCATAACTAGGGGACCAAGCTTGGACACAGTATTCCAAATGTGTCCTGACATATGCACAGTAAAGCTTCCTGATGACTTCCTCACTTTTGTATGATACGTTCCTATTTATTGCCCGAAGCATTTTTAGTGCCTTCTTCCTGGCTTCTTTGGTCTGTTCTGATGCCCCAAATTTTGTGTTCAAAATAACATCTAAGTCCTTCTCCCGATCAACACTTGTTCACCCAAGAAGGCGACGTCAGTCAGACACTTTCGAGCCGGCTTCCAGCTAGGGCTTCACCAAGTTCTGTGCCTTGTACTTCAGTGACCTGTAGATCCTACTCTTCTTGAGCTGAATATTGCTGCTAAAGAAGTCATCTTTCCCATTTCCATTGCTGGTGGTGCTGCTGCCCTCCCCACTGGTCTCCCTCAACCCTCAGGGCTGTTTCCACGGCGCGTGGGTCACGGCCCTGGGTTGTTGCGGTGCCCATGCTCCGAAACATCCGAACCGAATTTCATCAAACCTTCACCAATCGATGCATTGGGGTCGATTTACTTGGGACTTTTGAATATGGTGACTTTCACCGTCACATATAGCTATTAAATTACCCCTTAAATTGGGAGCGGCCATTTTGAAAATGTTGCGATGCCCATGCTCCTAAACGGCTCGACTGAATTTCATGAAACCTTCACCAATCGATGCACCATAGTCGATTTACGTGGGACTTTACAATACGGTGATCTTGACCTTGACCTAAGGTCGAAAAACAAGTGCATCTTTGTTTTAAATTGTTGCGGTTTTAGGTCAAGGTCACCATAAAGCACAAAACCATTTTAAAGACTTTTGCCACGGCCATACTCGGAAACTACTGAATATAATTTCATGAAACCTTCACTAATCGACGTGATGTGGTCGATATACGTGGGGCTTTGAATATGGTGACCTTGGCTTTAGGTCAAAGTCACAAAAATACCTTCATATTTTTAACCAAACCAAAATACCTTGACCAAGGTCATATTTTAGGCTATCTGCCGCGCCCATACTCCGAAAGTACCAAACCGAATTTGATGAAACATTCACCGATCGACGCGGAATGGCCGATATACTCTGGACCTTTAAATAAGGTGTCCTTAGGTTAAGGTCATCAAAAATGCATAAAACTCTTTCTAAAGGTTGTTGCGCCGCCCATGCTCAGAAAATAATGAACCGAATTTTATGAAACCTTCACCAATCGACGTGACGTGGTCGATATACTTGGGGCTTCTCAATATGGTGGCCTTGGTCTTAGGTCAATTTAAAAAAATGTTTGAAACTTATTTTAAGACCTGTTACGACGCCCATGCTGCGAAAGTACTGGACATAATTTCATGAAACTTTCACCAATTGACGTGACGTGGTCGATATACTTGGGACTTTTCAATATGGTGACCTTGGCCTCAGGTCAAGGACGTCAAAAATTCATAAAACTCTTTTTAAGGGTGGTTGCGCCGCCCATGCTCCGAAAGTACTGAACCGATTTTCATGAAACCTTCACCAATCGACGTCACGTGGTCGATATACTTGGAACTTTTCAATATGATGAACTTGACCTTAGGTCAAAGTCATTAAAAATGCTTGAAACTATTTTTAAGGGTGGTTGCGCCGCCCATTCTCCGAAAGTACTGAACCAAATTGCATGGAACCTTCACCAATCGACGTGACGTGGTCGATATACTTCGGACTTTCCAATATGGCCTTAGGTCTTAGGTCAAGATCATCAAAAATGCTTGAAACTCACTGTAAGGATTGTTGTGGCGCCCATTCTCAGAAAGTACTGAACTGAATTTAATGGAACCTTCACCAATCGACGTGACGTGGTCGATATATTTGTGACTTGTCAATATGGTGACCTTGACCTAAGACCAAGGTCACAATATGGAAAATTCCCGAGTATATCGACCACGTCACGTCGATCGGTGAAGGTTTCATGAAATTCGGTTCAGTACTTTCGGAGCATGGGAGGCGCAACAACCTTCAAAAAAGCTTTATGCATTTTGTATGACCTTGACCTGAGGCCAAGGTCACCATATTGAAAAGTGCCAAGTATATCGATCACGTCACGTCGATTAGTGAAGGTTTCATGAAATTCGGTTTAGTACTTTCGGAGCATGGGCGCCGTAACAACCTTTAAAATCAGTTTCAACCATTTTTTGATGACCTTGAATTAAGGCCAAGGTCACCATATTGAAAAGCCACATGTATATCGACCACGTCACGTCGATTGGCGAAGGGTTCATGACATTTTATTCGGTAGTTTCGGAGTATGGGCGTGACAAAATTCTTTTAAATGGTTTGGTGCTTTTTGGTGACCTTGACCCAAAGTCAAGGTCACCATATTCAAAAGTCCCAAGTATATCGACCATGTCACGTCGATTGGTGAAGGTTTCATGAAATTCGGTTTAATAATTTTAGAGCATGGGCACCGCAACAATTGAAAATAAAGATGTACTTATTTTGCGACCTTAGGTCAAGGTCAAGGTCACCGTATTATAGGGTCCGAAGTAAATCGACTATGGTGCATCGATTGGTGAAGGTTTCATGCAATTCAGTCCAGCCGTTTAGTAGTATGGGTACCGAAAATTTTCAAAATGGCCGCTCCCAATTTAAGGGGTAATTTAATAGCTTTATGTAACGGTAAGAGTCACCATTTTCAAAAGTCTCAAGTAAATCGATCTCAATGCATCGATTGGTGAAGGTTTGATGAAATTCGATTCGGTAGCTCCGGAGCATGGGCACGGCAACAACCCTGGGCAACACAGTAGACCCACCCTTCCAACGGCGGTCTCCATGGCCTTCTTTACCCTGCCGAGCTGGCTGCGATTACCCTCGCCGAGCTGGCTGGCTGGGCGAGTTCGACATCTCGTAAACGGCATACCGACACCAGGCCGCTTTCGGTCCGACATCGACATACTGATCTGGAATATCAGCATATATCGGGCTGAATTCGGCATATAAATAGCGGCCAGCTAATGTCGGGCCGTTGTCAGACATCTCACTCCCCAGCTGACGACGGGCCCCTAGCGTCACGACAGCAGCTTGACAGCGGTCCCACGTTGGCTGGGTGTCGGCCACATGTCCGCTTGGCGGACATTCCACTCCTCAGCCGACAGCGGACCACTGGCGTCCAGACAGCGAAACAATGTCGGTCCGCTGTCGGCATGTTCACTGGGCAATGACCGATGTAAATGTCCTCCATGCCCTCGACATGCCTGGCATAGCATACCCTAGACATATCTCCTTCATCTACGTATTACACGAACCATCTCAGAATGGTTTTGCGTTTTTATTATTTTTTACTGTTGACACAATGTGCATTAAATTGGGCATCAATGGCCAATAGCAATAAGATAATTGGCGGAGGTTTTGTAGAATTACTGGTGTTGCCAACAAGTGATTCAACCACATTGCGATACAAATGGCTCACATAAGTAATCCGACGCGAAATTGCACAGAACGTTCCGCGGCTGCAGTCCCCGAAATATGCAACGTCACACTCCACGGAATCCGCGGAATGAAGGAGACAAAGAACTTACCCTTAATTTGCAAGCGACAAAAATGTTAGCGGACTTAAAGTTAGCGGAACTCAATTTAGCGAAGCTGCAATTTAAGCGAAGCTAATTGGTCCTCTAACGGTTTTCGAAGTTATCGGAAACGCTAATCCGCTTACGAAAAAGTTAGCTTCGCTAATCAGCGGTCAGCGGATCAGCGGAACTGTACCCGCACCACTAGTAATATGAAATATGACAGAAACTCAAGTCGGCGAGTACTTGCTTGATGCATATCGTGTAGAGTATTTCCCATATACATGTTATGACGATAGCGCAGCCCACGATCACACACAGGCACGGACACTGCCACGGCGGGGGACCGATGGAGGACGCGTTCTCCCAAACGTGTGTGAAGTTTTGCAATACACTTGTGGTACTACATGTAAAAATGACCGAAATCCTATGGGCCCCTCTATCCAAAATTCGTGGCGATATCCACGCATAGGCAAAGCACAGACGTGCTGTTGGTTTTGTGTTTTGCCCATATTAATGTGACCATGGCTGTGTCTGAAAAGTATAAAGATGTAAGGTTTACTTAGCAAAATTATGTAAAGAATGTTATCATAATGAATTCCAACTAACGCAATGTTGCACTCCTTCACCCACTCTTAAGCTATGACCCACCCACTGTTAACCCACTGTTAAGTTTCAGATTTTAAAGTTACTTCGCTATGTTGTCCGAGTCAATCGTTCCTTATATTGGATTTGGTGTTCATTTACTTGGTTCAGGACACCATTTTCAGTTTTGACTGTCTGTCATGATCACTGACTTCACTTCATGTTTTGCAGGGTGCAAACAACTTTATTCTGCGGCATGAATCTGAGGAAGTTTCCGTTTGACAACCAGACATGCTCTGTTCAGGTGGAAAGCTGTACGTCATGTTCTTATTCCTTTGTGGTCTGTTGTATATATGTTGTTGTTCATGTTTTCGAAAACCCGACAAAGGTATTTCCTGAGGAAAACCAGCCATGCTAGTTATAATATATACATCACGCATGGTTAAGTTATCAGGTACATTCTGTGATTAATTTACATTAATATTGACCGATGCATCCTAATATTGCGATTCCAAATTACACGCGTGCAGGAAAATTATTGGACGAAAATCTGACAACAGGAGAATGGGGTTAGATACTACGTTATGTGGACGAGTTTCTCCAGGTCACATTTAGGCACCAACGTGCGTGGTGGCCAGTCCCCTGGTGTATATCTTCCCCTTACGCGTATCCATCTATCCATGGCTTTAATTGGTTTGTCTCGCTTTTGATGGCAATCTGACAAAGATATGTTAATGTTTTCGGCACACACACTCCGACCACTAGGGGCGAGGAGATTCCACGGCTAAGGTGTCGCAGCTTTATGTGGCAACCGCAGTCTGGCGGCGCTAGTTTATACAAACTACCCAGTTGGTTGGTTATTTGGGCTTAGGGGCGCATCGACTGCGTTGGTTCTGCAGCGCCCATACAAACTGCTCAGGTCAATTCGCTCCGAAGTAGCTCAGTCCTTCGAAGGCTGTCATATGTTTGATAGGATCATTTCGCGTCTGCAGCGCGAGCGATAGTATATTAGACAAGATTGCATTCGCAATGGTTAGCTTCAAGACACCCCTCGAAGTATGTCAGTTGCATTCAAATTTAGTTTACAACAGCTTTGACCCGCCCCAGACAGGTGCGTGTGCAACATTCCATTAAAATTGACCTATTATATTTTTTCATCCTTCTCTACATGTGTGACCAAGGTCTGCCTACCTTGCGGGTGCGTCTTGATCATTCTCTCTTCCGCGGTCGCGGCGGTCAATGTTCCAAAAGCCGATGTCGGGTCCACCACTACAATTCGGACGTCGGATGTCATTACCACTGTACCTGGCCTCCTCCTCTTGACACATAGATTACAACCTCCCATTCTTCTTTTCCTTGCCGGAAGGTTGCACATGTTATCGCACGACACTATGGCATGGTCCAGCACTCGACAGAACAGAATAATTAAAGCAGATTTGCCTAACCCGATCCCGTTCCTCAGTTCATTGCACGTTGCTACATGGTGCCACGCGCCCGTACCGTTCCTCGGTCCCGGTCCCTGCTCTCGCTCCCCAATCCCGCTCGTACCGTTCCTCGGTCCCGGTCCCTGCTCTCGCTCCCCAGTCCCGTCACTTTGCACGGTCACGTTCTCAAATCCTGCTCCACTGCTACGCTATCGATATTGGTGTCCTACTCCAGGTCACTACTCTGTACAGCACAGCAGTTTTAATCATTCACGTCGGCATATTCCCACGGAAGTATATCTGGCACGATTAGCGAAGAACGAGAAACAGGAGGTATTTACCCCCCCCCCACGATATCCTTGCACTGTAATATCGTGCTTGAAATGACAAAATTGGACACAGTTCACTTGATCCCCATGGACTTCACTCCAAACTTCTGCCGTGAGCGGTAGGCTTCGGTACACCTCCTCTCACAAACACAACAAATTTACCCCCTGACCTCCGCTGGAGTCGCTCATTGTTGCGACTATGTGCACAACTGAGAGATAATTCATATATTCAGCATAGAACAGACGCCATGGTCGATATTTCTGGGTGCCGTACTTGGAGTTCACACCTTCAGTCGTCCTGAATGCAGAAAATTAGACGAGGTCGTTTCTTACAGTATAATTCGCCTCGCAGTGTCACTTTCCTCGCTTGACAATGCGCATCAAGTATCAGAGCTGTACCTAACATGTTTCGGCTCCATTTAGACAATGCTCATCAGGCATCAGAACTGTGCCTCCCATGTTCGGCTCCATTTGGAGCGTTTGGTGGTTGAAAGCGAGTGACATGTGGATGCCTTGTCTGCCAGGGCTCCACTCATCTGATGACATGATTATGACATGGGAGAACGATGCGCCAGTCTCCACCAACGTCATCACGCTGGCTGAGTACCAGCTCACCGGACTGACAGAGTACAACAGCACGTTCAGCTTCCCCGAAGCCGGTCCAGTTGGCAAAGCCTCTTGGCGCGTTCACAAACACAGTAAGCAGAAGTTGTTGGTAATTTTGATGAAATTCCGGTATAATTCAGACAAACACGATGGTTACCTTCGATAACGTGTGCTACACAAACAAACGAAAGGTTGTTGTTAACGTTGTAGTAGAACTGATGTGCTAATAAGTACTGCCTGAGCATTGTCAGAGATCAGAAAATTACCAATATTTCGGAGTACGGAGACTGAAAGTGAGGAGTAGGGCATCAGGGGACTCAGAAACCATCCGTCTATGTAACTTTCTCTCTCATATGGACTGCGAAATGCGTGATTTACGCATCTCCGTTTGGTCATTAATTTGCTTCAGCTATCTGGCTGGGGTACGATGGGTTCTTTAGTGGTTTCACTCTGTTGAGTGTGGGTTGGACCACGCTCCGCCTCGCGAGCCCTGTCAGTCTGATCGCACGACCGTCGCCCAGCAGCGCTCAACTACAGCAGACTGGTTCTCGACTTCCATATGCTGCGCGAGCCCGGCTACTACCTGCTCGACTACTATATACCGAGCGGCTTCCTCGTCATCGTTTCCTGGGTGTCGTTCTGGCTTAGCCCCGACGCAGCCCCTGCACGGGTCACGCTAGGTCAGTGACCGCGTGTGCTCATCTGTACCGCATTGTCGGCTGATAATCGGCACCAGGTTGGCAGTTAGCTCCAGCACGGTGGGTGCGCGAGTCAAAACCACCGAACAATGCTCCTTAAAGTCGTTTTCCCAGGCTGTTTCAAGTTTCAATTGTAGATGCAGACAATATATTTAATGTTGGCCGTTGGATTATCCTTGAGTACATGGTTCTTTTGCATCCATTTTCGTGGAAATTGCACTCACTTCAGTGCATCAGCACAACAAGGAATTTCCTAGAGGGATACCCACATAAATTTCTTTGATATGGTGTATTTTTGGTTGATAATGGGGGTCCCGGATGCCCCTCGGCTACGCCTCTGTTTCGGTGATATGTTCTATTGCTGTCGGCAGCCGAACATAGTACACTGTGCATTATATGTTGAGCTGTTCTTGTAGTTTGAAGCACCATATTGCATTATTAGATTCCAACTTGTAGCCGTCTTATGATGCATACTAATTCGAAAATATGCACCTTAAGGTTCTAGAACAATGACACAGACGTGCCATTTTGCATATGCTATGGGGACCACTGGCCTCTCAATCATTGATTTGCTCACTCAATCATCGATATCCCCCCCCCCCACCCACCTAATCAGGCTGAAGCATTGGGTATATGGGCGTACACTAAATACAAATGGTTTTCGGGGTAACTTTGATCATAAAAGGTCACCCCCATTCCCAAGCAACTTCATAGAGTGAAAGCAATGCAACAAGATAAACATTCAGCTACTCTGTCCGTGATGGCGATAGCAAAATCATGAGTCATGATGTTTACGAGCATTAACAAGAAACATTAAGGACAATACTCAATTTTCCGTCGGTGTGCCAACATTCGCTGACCTATTTTCAGGAACGAGTACTATGCTAACATTCATCACATTATCCAACATCATCAAGGACTCACTTCCGAAGGTTTCCTACACGAAGCGTGTGGACATCTGGCTGTTCGTCTGCACCACTTTCATCTTTCTCTCGCTTGTCGAATTCGCCTTCGTCAACACCATCCACAGGCGGAAGTACGTAGCTCGACATGATGGTACTTGGCACCTCCCATTCTCCACGATTTGTGGAACTTTATTGTCGTGTACCATGCACCTGTCATAAATGGATGATGGTGGTATGGAATACAGCGCTATATTTGTCAGTGGTAAATGGAAGCGTCTCGCGGTTCTTGTGCTTGGCAACCAGAATAGTTATAATTAATGATTATAATAATAATTATATATATATATATATGTGTGTGTGTGTGTGTGTGTATATTGCCTGTATGTTACCGAAATATGGGTACATGGATACATGTTTCTTCAATATCTCCGAGTCGAAACCATGCCATGCAACGGCTTCAAATTTTTAACTGGCAGGAAAAACGTTGAGCTCAAGAAAGTCACCGCTAAGCACGTGCTCAAGTCCACAATCAAACCGAGCGCCTCCCAGGTGCAGTTGGGCCGGGCCGGTCTGTCCAGCTCGTGCAGTAAACTGGACAAACTCGGCTCCAATCACAGCCAGATCGGCTATGGTGACCTGCTGGTGCCATGCTCGCCCAAATCGCCTGAGCGGCCCAATGTGTTCTTCATCGGCGCCCAGACTGACGACATCATCACCAGTGTGAAGGTGAGTGGCCAGCTCGCCGCCACATGCTCACTGCTAGCGGAACGACTGCATGGAGACATTCGTCGGGAGTTCGCGGCGGCACGTTGTTTTCCTCTGTGTTTAAGTAATAGTAGTAATAGTTGGTTTTTATATTAGGAAATTCGTGTCATGAGCCCGGCAAGCGAAAATGTGCTTAAAACGATGTTTGTTCTCGCCCGTAGCTACATGTAGACAAAGCTTGTGTCTGGTTTTACTCACGGAAGCAAATTGAGTGTTAGTAGAACCGTCATTTTGACCACATTGAGGACTGATTATTTCGCAAAGGGTTATACAACATACACACGTGAAGCCAAAAGCCCCGCTACGACAATACGCGTTGCAATTTCACAGGAGCTGAATGCGAAAAGTCGAACAATGGCCAGCAAAGACCAGTTCAAAATCAGTTCCTCGATGGATTTGGGTCTCAACTCGTCAGGATCAACGGCAACATCAGTGCTGGCCTCAAATCTGGCTCTGGAGGTGAGCATGCCACCTGTGGCATAACACAAAACAAAGGGCAGTTATGTTGGGCACTTTGTGTCTGGCCATCTGTATATGCCGTGACAGGATATGCACTGAAAACAAAATTACTCCGCTGAAAACAAAACTACCCAATGCTCACGGGTAACTTTCACGGCACCCAATGATGGCGAGTAATTTGAAAATTTACTATCTTATTTGGGGTTAAGATACACATATTCAGGGTCGTGGAGAGAGTAACTACCAAATCAGGGTTTATCCATGGAAGGGTAAATATTTACTATTTTGCGATACACCTGATGCATGCTCCCTCAACTAAGTACAACGACAGTCTCGCAGATCGCGGGTACCTCTTACAGGGCGGCCCGTCAGTCGGGTGTCGTTATGTGGTTATCCAAAACGATTACCCCTAAGCGGATGTCCTACCCAAAACCATAGGCGTAGGAACGTCTGAAAAGTGAGGGGGCCAGGGTCAACAGCAGGGGCGCACCCAGGGATTTCGCAAAGTACCTTGGCTGAGCACTTGTGGATAGGGAACCCGATAATTTTAATAGTGAACACACAACATTCACCGCAAAGGGGGATGGGACAGGCCCCCTGGAAGCGCCTATGGCTAACAGCAACATGTGGTACGAAAAAGAACTGTCATCGCAGTATAAGTACTTTCAAATTCACACTTCACTCTGAACTTCGAACTCTATTCACGACTGATGGATTCTTGTGTAATAATAAGTTTATCTTCCTGCTGCAAGTGAAACCATTAGTACCTGTTGCCGTTCAAACACAATTTATTCAACTTCCGCTATGTGTGTAGGGGGGGGGAGTGCAAGCTTAATACATCCTCAATAATGAGTATGTGGTGTGCACTAGTTTCCATGATATAGTACTATACGCTTCTAAGATGTCCCCAGTTGTAAATGTCACCGATGTTGGTGACTAGAGAAAGAATAAGCAAGAACGTAGCTTACTTGCTGGCCCATGGCAAAAGAAGTCTCATGATTGATGTTGGAAAGGATGAGAAACAGAAAAGACGGGTGATCGCTGGTTCAAAATTATTTGATCCTGTGTGTGGCAGACCAAGATTGGCAGGCTAACATCAGTGTATGGTGTTCGTGTGTTTTTTTTTGTAAACAAATGTGTATGGTTTTTAAGGCCCTGCCGCTTTTTGCCAGAGTCCGTACGCTTTGGAGGGCCATGTACATTTTCGTCCTTCAGTTGTGCCCCTAGGATCTTCCTGTGCTTATTTGGGGTTCCTCGCTCATATTTGTGGGACCCCAGCACGATATTGGGGGCTCCGGTATAATTTCTCGGGGTCCCGTCGCGACTTTTCGGGCCCAGGCGCGTGGTTCCGGGGGAATCCGACGTCAGTTTTCTGGGCGCGACGCTATTTTTGTTGACTTCTGAATTATGTAAAGTCCGAGCCACGGCCTGATTTTTTGGGCCCTCGGCGACAATTCTTTTTGTGTCCCGCTGCGATTTTCCCAGCTCCGGTACGTTTTTCGGTGCCGTACGCGATTTGTTAAGGCATCTGGTGGTATGTTTGAGCTAAGGAGCGATTTTCCTGGCTCGGACATTTATTTTTTGGAATCTCTATTTCAAGGGCTCCAGCTTGATCCTTGTCGGGTTTCGATGCGATTTTGGTGGCACGCTGTGCTTAGCTGGGACCACCGACGCCAATTTTTTGGAGCCCCGAGGGGAAATTTTGATGCCCCGACCAGGATTTATGGGACTACTGACCGGAATTTTGGGTCCAAAGCGCGATATTTGGGGGGCTTGGCGCTAGTTCGTGGAGCGTGTTGTACTTATCTGGGCGAATTCGGCGTTCCCCGGCGCAAATTTTCGGGTACGGTGCAAGTGTTTTGGTGCCCGTTGCATTTATTTATAACCCCGAATTCTGGGGGCTCCGTCGCAAATTTATGGGGCGCCAGAACCATTTTTGGGGACCCCGACGCCATTCTTGGATTCCTGGAAGTCCACCTCTTCAGGATGTGGGGGGGGGCATTTGCCATTGGTATGCCACTGCAGCTGCTAAACGAGTTTTTTTTTCAGCCAATGGCACCCTTAAGAGCAGAAAGGACCTTTGGATAACTTTCTTTCGGGGCATGTTCTGAATTTTCCGTTGCTCGGGTCGACTCGATGGAGTCCTTTTGTGATTTTTTGGCTGTCGACTTGTATTTTTTGTAAGCATCTTGCGCGATATTTTTGGGCCCCGGTACGATTCTTCGGTCTCCCGGTGCATTCTTTTTTCGGTGCTCCAAGGCGCTTCTTTTCCGGGGCCAGACGCGTTTTTGGGATCTGATGCAATTTTTGTGGCCGTAGAGTAACATTCCGGGTAGGAATTGAGTTTTGAGAAGGCAGCTGCGACTTGTGGGGCTCCGGCGAGACTTTTTGGGCCCCTAATGTGATTTCCAAGGGCAGCTGCGCGACGTTTTTGGGTCTAAGTGCAATTTTTGGACTATGTCTTCATTTGTTGGGATGCCTATCGCGAGTTTAGTGGCCTCAACATGTCTTTGGGGGCCCAACACGTTCTGGTTTCTTTTGAATCGACCGCTAGGAGCCCAAAGTGATTTTCCATGTACAGACTGTTTTTTCGTTGCCCATGCTTTATTGATTGGGTGTTCCCGATGATACTTTTGGAGCCCCTGTGCGACCTGTCAAGCCCTTAGCGTGATTTTCAAGGGCCGGGGTCCGACGTTTTTGTACCTTCAGGCTCAGCGTGATTTTAAGTGGCCTCGGCCCAACGTTTTGAGTCCCCGTTGTGATTTTCAAGAACCACGGCACGACTTTTTTCGGCCCCCAGCGTTATTTTCTGCGGCCCAGACAGTCTTTCTGCGGCCCCCATCGTGATTTTCAAGGACCACGGCACGACATTTTCTGCTCCCAGCGTGGTTTTCAGGAGCCCTGGTCAAACTTTTTGTGCCCCCAGCGCGATTATCAGGGGCCCCGGCCCGACCTTTTGGGACCCAGTGTGATTTTGAGGGCCCGGCCAGTCTTCTTCGGGCCAAGCGTCATCTTCGGGGATCCGGATAAATTTTGTGCCCCCCAGCGTGATTTACAGGGGCACGGTCCGACCTTTTAAGGCATTAGCGTGATTTCATGGGGCCCTGGCGCGACTTATCATGGTCCCGGCGCGACTTTTTGGAGGCCCAACGGTATTTTCAGGGACCCGATCCCACATTTTGGAGCCATCAGCGTCATTTTTAGGGTCCCGGGACGATTTTTGAGGAATTCACTGTGATTTTCAGGGGCCTTGGTGGGATTTGGGAGACCCCAGCATCATTTTCAGGGATCCTTGCGCGACTTTTTGGGGCTCTAAAATTATTTTTGTGGGTCCCGGTGTGATTGTTGGGGACACCGGCATGATTTTTAGGGAGCCTGGCGCTATTTTTCCGAACCCAGGCACGATTATTTGGGGCCCACAACCTCTCATGGGGAGAGGGACAGCTCCAATGCCCCCTCTATTCGATACGCCCATGCGCATGCCCCAATGATTGTATAGCTTAACCATGACGTCTATGTAGTACACCGCACAAAATCGACTTTCCTATGCCCATTTAACTGCTTGCACCAGAAGTAGTGTTCAGAAATATACACCCTGCAATTGGCCCAAATTCATCTCATTATCTTCAGGGTTCTTAAATCTCAGCCTGGACGTACACATCACTGGACGATGAAAAGTCTTGGGAGTAGTCTCCGTTGTAATTCGGTGTTTTGTACTTTTAATCAAAATGTCTTCATTGAACAGATGCTAGGATCAGTATTGCTAAGCAGAGATTGTTGCATATACCATGGCACCACCATCTTACCGAACCATTTCTGTTCAACGACATAATTTGAATTCAATGTTTAACGTGCTGTCCATGCCACTACGCAGTTACCCAGCTGAAAATCCACCCGGGTCAGTTGCCATGCTCGTCATGTGCCTTCTCAGGTCACATGACAAGCATCGCTCGTTACTCGTCACATCATCACTCTTCATATCACTCCTCGTGTGACCTTGTCAGGTCGCACCACGAGCGCCTAATCCTCTCGGGGATTCTGAGATTCTGACAGGCGTTCTTGCACTTGAAGTTCATATAATAAGTTGTGGACTTCATTATTGCATCTATGCTACCATTAAATGATGGAAATAAGTAATTTGTTATGTTGGATACCAGCACCGATAATACCGAGGCATCTCACTGAAAAGGTTGGATATTTGTGTGCTGTGCCAAACTGAAAATCCATTAAATTGTGGAAATGTTTGCGTTCTATTTCATACTACAATCACGCAATGTATGTATCGTGGCAGTATTTTTATGCTCCAATGATCAAAATACATGTAAATGTTGAAGTGTATGGCAGCTAGGAGTAAGGCCATATATAATACATCGCTATGAAATATCAAGGCAAGGAATTTGCACTTGCAAATTGTACGTCCTTCCTTGATTGTGTTACGTTACTGCCTTCAGCCTTTATAATTTTCTACTGTAGGCAATATTAATGAAATCGATGTTAAATATGCTAACAGTAAAAGAACCGCAGTGAAACTCTAGTATGAATGTGTCTCGGTACTAGCTGGCACATCATCTGCTTTATAGTCTTTTCATAACATAACATAAATGCCTTTTATTAAATTTAAATGTCTCAAAAGTGGGAGGGCCAGCTACCATTGTTGCCCCCCCCCACACTTTGAAAAGTGGGAGGGCCATGGCCCCCCTGGCCCCCTCCCTATTCCTACGCCTATGCCCAAAACGGTAACTCGCAGATTGGTAGCGTCAGCCCATGTGCGTTATCCATCTTGAATCGCCGTTGAATATCGCGCAAGAGGTGTCTTCGTGTGTGCTCCGCGAGAGCAATATGAAGATCCAGAACTTTACACGCGGGCATACATAAAAATGTACGTATTTATAGGTTTATAATTGACATATCTAAATCATAGAAATATGTCGCATGTCTATGGCTGGATATCCCGGGTGGGTCGAGGGGGGGTCTGAGCGCCTCTCGTTCGGTACACTGCTAATGTTAAGTTTTCATTTTCCCTATTTAGTCTGAAAATGTCTTGGAAATAAATATCCCGTGGCTTCGTGAGATATCCAGCCCCGTAGTTGTCTACCAGGTCACCTGACCAGAAAGGGCACTACCCATGTTCTCAACTACCTACGGTAGATATCCTAAATATTTGTCATTTTTGGAGCAGGCCCGCATGAAAGTGAACTGAAGGATCAGTTCATGTTGTATTTAATGAAGTATGTGAAAAGAAATGGAGACCAACTGAATAGCCAGGACATTTTTTTATGTTTGGGGACCAATGTTTTTGAAAGCCATCTTGGTCTAATAGTGGTATGCGCATGGCCGTATGATCAGGTAATAAAGTAACTAGATGATTTGATCGATTCGGACTGATTGATCGTGACGTCACCAGTTCGATGTAACCCGATTCCTTTGCTGTACAGGGAGCTGCTGCGATTTCCGAAAGACCAGATCGGATCTATTCGGATTCAATTGCGCCAATTCCCATGATTCTGGCACCGAAAGAAGAATCGCTTCACTATCTTTCACTAATCCGTCTACCACTTTTTGTCTTGAGATCCAAACTATCGTGGTATACAAGATCAAAGTTTTCTTGCACACTACCCAACCCGCATCCCAAACTTCGGATGGCTTCCGCACCCAGACTTGTGGCGTAATGGTACGAGCTCGGACTCGATTCCCAGAGGTGTGTGTTCGAATCTCGTGAGGGGTTTACTTTACGCAGGTATCGGGTAGGATTCTCACTACGTGCCATCACACATATTGAACACGCTAACTGCAATCTTGATCCTTGGTAAAGCGGCACATAGTTAATAATCGCCTGACCGAGGCTTATTTACTGGCGCACCCGAACAGAAATTGGGCATGTTCCAACCTCAGGTCATCAAAAACTAAAGGGCTGTTCCAAATGGCTCATCTGAGATGCGATGAGTTTCGGGACGTTCTGGCATGAATTCCAATGCAACTTCTGGTCTCAATGAAACGACCCAATGAGGTTCCAGGAAGTTAGAGGCTGATGAGCCCATTTCAACATGCCATAAGAACGACTATAGGCAATGTTTATGCCAGTGCCAGATCCAGGAGCACGTCCGCCCCCCCCCCCCCCCCCTCCCCCCTCCTCTCCTCCCGATCGACAGATTTGGCCCCCTTGTTGGCGATTTGCGCCCGTTCCGGGAGGTCAGAGTGCACTCCTCCCCAGGAGTTGCAGGCACGCCCCTTTGGTGAAATGGCGCCCCTGAAAACGTTCCTCCCCCAATTGAAATTCTTGGATTCGCCCCTGGCATATGCGATGCGATGCGCAATTTGGTCTGGATGAATCTAGCGATATGGTCAGGTGCTGTTTATGGCAAAGAACACGCCCAGACCGTTCAGCCGCCTGGTGGCAGTCGACAGCATCGGGACATCCACTCGCATGTTACGTCCCGGGTCGGGTCAAGGAATTTCCCCGCGGGCATGCCCGAAGAGAGGCGGCCAAAGTTATGCGGCACTACCCTACCTTCGAGGGCGCCTTCTTGGTCAGATGAGCGCCTATTCTAACTGGTGGGGTGGGGGGTGCACACCCCGACCTCTGGAGTGGGGGTGGCAAGGGGGTTGGAGAGGCGGAATTTCAGCAGAGTGAAGGGCGTCAAGGAGGGCGTGCCCCCTTGGGGCCTTGGGAGGGCGACAGCCCCTTGGATCCGA
The DNA here is from genome assembly GCA_034440615.1 of Ashinkailepas kermadecensis. Classification (NCBI taxonomy): domain Eukaryota; kingdom Metazoa; phylum Arthropoda; class Thecostraca; family Neolepadidae; genus Ashinkailepas; species Ashinkailepas kermadecensis. The sequence continues at coordinate 158,794 of JAOTOM010004192.1, forward strand.
ACATGATTCCAGCATGGCAGCAGCCATAGTAACTCTCGAACCGGAAGGGTGGCGCGCGACCGACCTGACCTGGGACGGGGTTGACGAATCATCCACTTTCCGGTGCACATTTGACATCAGAGCCCCCTTCACCAGATATGAAGGTCAAGGTCCTCGTCTGCAAAATGCTTTGAGCATATTATGGCATTTTAAAAAACACAATGTTGTCCACCCTTGCACATCGATGAGCCCATTTCGCCCTCCAAGACGCATCCTTGGGAACGTGAAAAAAAGAAACGCCGCTCTTCTCACGAGCGACAAGTTGCCACAGCACATCACACCATCATACAACTGCGTAGGGTGGTGGGAGTTATATAAGCAGTTAAGATAATATTACACGGATTACGTCCCACACCGCGGTGCTTTCAACGTAGGACAACACTCGGAGGTTTATACGGCCTTGCTCTCGAGGCACTTTGTAAACACACTGTGGCGGCGGTGGCGAAATTAGGCGCAGCCGGGCCATCGAACTCGTGACGTCACAGCTCAGAAAAGTGTGCCTATGGCGACTGTAGAAGTGACAACTCCCTGGGTATGCGATTGGACTTATGGCGAGTGGAAGAAAGTACTAAATCACCTGTCTGAACCAAGAAGAATCTGGTCCTAGACAATGACGTCATGGAAGTAAAGGACATCAGCTTGCCCGTAATTAGCATAATAATTCGTGAAATATAACAGGAAATCAACACGAAGACAATTTTTCCACACATATCACCACGGATACCCACAATATTACGACTTACATTAATGGATCCGCGGCTAGCCGTGTAATTTCCTGTGACGTCATCAAGATGTCGAGAGCAACTATAACTGATGGCTTAAATGGTCTCCCATGGCCTTAGCACACGTGTTGACTGATTTCAATCATCAATTCGTCGGTAGGTATAAATGAAACATTTTTTTCGCCCTTGGGAGCAGCTCGAACGATGGGAAAGTCGACTACTTTGTACCATGAAGGAAGGTGAATTGTGGCCGTGCCAAGTATAAAGCAGAATTGCGTGACATAAAGGGGTACAACAAGTTGAAGCACGGAGAACAGGTTTCGCGCGTCAAGATGTCCCTCGGTGTTGGAGGAGGATATGAACGATGGCACAGATAAATGCCGAAATATGATCAGGTAATTAATGCTTCTTATGACGGCCCACCAAACATGTCAAGCCCGGCCAAAATTCTCCTCCAATTATAAAATTATAGCTTACGACAAAAGCATAACCCAAATGAACTCAGCCAAACCTACCACTTTGCGTGGTTTATGGAGGTAAATTGTGTGTAAAACCTGTCTTGTGGTTACCTTGAACTTCAATAATTGTTGATCAGTGGAATAGTCTGCCTGCTGATGTGAGGGGGTCCGTCCCTGTTTGAATGTATTTAAAAATAGGGTGGACAACTCTTTTAGGTTGAAAAATCTTATTTTTGAGTTATAAGGGGTGGTAGATGGGGTGGTATCTATGCTGAGTGGGTGTGCACTGTACATGCCCCTTTAGGTGGGGGTGGATGGAGTCTGAAAATTATTTTTGATCATGGTGATAAATTGAGTATTATACTAGCTATATAGGGTATATTATACCACTAGTATCGTATTGTACTATATAGGGTGTACCTAGCAGTGGATTCAGCACCGGCCTTCGGTAATGTGATACTGGTGAGATTGGCTATGGCAGCACAATGGGACATGCTTGAAGGAGTTTATAATTGTTGAGGAGTGTGATATGCAATATCAGGTGAATGGTGCTAGATAGGCTGGGATATATAGTTCCCTTGGAACTTGAGATAATGGATTGATTGGGGTGGGAGCATGCACTTTTCTGGTATCTTTTCTAGATAGGCTTGACACAGATGGGTCCCTGTGGCTCTTATTAAGCCTGAGCACTGATTTTATGACTGTACATTGTGCTGTTGAAATTTTGGACAAAATATATGATGTTGATAAAATTGATGAATATATAACATTCCTCTGGTTATTTATCAAATATAGTTGCTAAGTGTTTTGCATTACATGAGTCTAAGGTAATCCATGTTGTAAATGGCTGATGACTGATGACTGTAGTCTATTAGCTGCAAATTGACCACTTCACAGATGGCCAGCTTCCAGTAAAACCATATCCTCCACCCCCACACTATTCTGGTGGCATGATCTCCCCTAGTGAAAAATTTCCATGGGATTGGCCCATCAAATTGCATGGGATTATCCTTGTCGGGATATGAAACATTCCCCATGAGGCAATCATGTGGGAATCCCATGTGGTTCCCTATGGGAATCCACCATGTGATTCCTACACAGTCTCTGAGGGATTTTATACTATTCAGTGTGAATTCTTCAGGGATTCCGACTGAGAAATCCCAGTGTGGAAACCCAGACCCTGGTGCGATTTATGAGCCAGCATAAACCCCACTGGTCTTCCCAGAGCATGTTCATGCAAACAGGATGAAATGATGTACAACACGCATATTTTAAAAGACAAACAAACGATATTTGACGTATATTTATCAGGCGTTTTTGCAAGGTCAGCCAACAAGTTGCATCTCAGCCACTCCCGGCGCTCCCACTGTGGGGTCGACGATCTGGCGACTATCGAAAAGCGGTGCTGGCGCATGTCTGAGTCATAGAGTTTACTCCTTACTTTTCAGTTGGCAAGCAAAATAATAGCAAAAAGTAGGGCTTCAAGTGGGGTAACATATAATAAAGAATAATGCCAAGCTTCAGAAAAACAAAGTTAGCCTTGTCCTAGCTCTTGCTTAAACAAACATTAAAATTCAATGGGCATTATTGCTGCTTAAGGTACAAGATAAGCTTTGCACACATTTTAACTTCATGAGGGAAACAAAGGGTTAGGTTTGGTTAGATTTGGTTGAGTTAAACATTTTCCTTTAGACCAGACATAGCATTTCATGACAAAAATGTACAAACACTTCCCCGAACACGATGAAGATGATTGAACCATTCGCTCTTGTGGAAATTTGTTTGTGAAATTTTTCATTGTTCATGATTTTTATTCCTTAAAAAAAAGAGCTTTTTTGTTGATTAAAACACGTTTTTACACACTTTAAAACGTGTTTGTATATTGCAAAGAAAAACAGGAAAATTTGTGATATTTAGATTTATAAAAAGGAAAGAGTCTTGGCCTTATGTCAAGGTCATCAAGCATGCATAAACACTTTTAAGGGCTGTTGCGCCGCCCCTGCTCCGAAAGTACGAAACCGAATTTCATGAAATCTTCACTAATCGACGTGACGTGGTCGATATACTTGGGTCTTTTCAATGTAGTGACCTTGGCCTTCGGTCAAGGTCATCAAAAATGAAAAAACAAAATATTTTTAAGGGCTGTTGCGCCGCCCATGCTCCGAAAGTACGGAACTGGCCAAGGTCACCATATTAAAAAGTCGCAAGTATATCGACCACGTCACGTCGATTGGTGAAGGTTTCATGAAATTCGGTACTGTACTTTCGGAGCACTGGCGGCGCAACAACCCTTAAAAATAGTTATTTTTTCATTTTTGAGGACCTTCACCTAAGGCAAAGGTCACCATATTGAAAAGTCCCAAGTATATCGACGACGTCACGTCGACTGGTGAAGGTTTCATGAAATTCGGTTCCGTATTTTCGGAGCATGGGCTGCGCAACAGCCCTTAAAAAGAGTTTTATGCATTTTTATGACCTTGACCTAAGGCCAAGGTCACCATGTTGAAATGTCCCAAGTATATCGACCACGTCACGTCAATTGGTGAAGGTTTCATGTAATTCGGTTTAGTAGTTTAGGAGTATCGGCACCGCAACAATTTAAAATAAAGATGTACTTGTTTTGCGACCTTAGGTCAAGTTCAAGGTCAACATATTGTAAAGTCCCATGTAAATCGACCATGCTGCATCGATTGGTGAAGGTTTCATGAAGTTCAGTCGAGCCGTTTAGGAGCACGGGCACCGCAACATTTTAGAAATGGTTTCAAAATGGGCGCTCAAAATTTATGGGCTAATTTAATAGCTTTACGTAATGGTGAGAGCCACCATATTCAAAAGTCCCGCGTAAATGGACCCCAATGCATCGATTGGTGAAGGTTTGATGAAGTTCGGTTCGGTAGTTTCGGAGCATGGGTACGGCGACAACCCAGGGCAACAGAGTAGACCCACCCGCTAGCCCGTGTGGATCCGACACACACAAAAAAATCAAACAGGCCGGCCGGCGCCCAACTGCCAATCATGGATCATGCACGCTTGGATTGGAAACCAACAGCTGTTTGCGTATCAGCCCACCTAGCGGAGGGTAACTAAAAACACGGACACGCGGCCGGTTTTAGGCCGTGCACCTGTGGGAGTTCATGGTACGCATTTCGTCATGACATTTTTTCAATTGATTGAGCCATCCCATGAGCATTGCATCAGCTTTTCATGATACAGAATTGATCAAGAAACCTTACCGTTCTTTCCTTATTGATTTATTACGCTCCGTTCAGAAGTTGTCGTGGTGCGAAGTGAAGACATCTGTGAGAGAGAGCCCACCTCGCCCCAAGGGTCGGCCCATCGATGTTGATATCTTGATGATCTTTATCTTGAATCGTTATCTCTTATCTCCCTATCTTTATCTTGATCTTGAAATTATTGGACGGGGCAAAGTACATGAAAGCAATTGGCAGACCAAAATTAATTCGGGGGCATATTCCATCGGCTCCCATGCTAGAAGTTGAAATAGTTGCGGGGGTTGGCTAAGCAAACATTGAGGTGGCAGTTCTCCTTCAAAGGTATATAAAACAACACCCCTGAGCCGAACGACTGGCAAATGGTAGCGAATTGGAGAGAGGTAGTGGCGTTGCCAGCTAAGGTATGTTGCAAGGGCTGATCCAAGGGGGAGGAAGCGAAAGTGGCGCTCCTTATGACCCGAAGGACGCCTCTCTTGGAGATTCCAGTGTACCCCCTCCCTTTAATTTGTCAGCGCAACGCGCTCCTCGGCCTGGGAACGGCAGTCCTCTGGGAGTCCGAACGCACACCGCGAATTTCTCGGCGCAACGCGCTCCTCGGCCTGGGAACGGCAGTCCTCTGGGAGTCCGAACGCACGTCGCGAATTTGTCGGCGAAAGGCACTCCTCAGACAAAACAAATGGTGCCCCTCTGGAAGATCGGAGTGTACCCCGTCCAAATGTTCTGGACCAAGAGCCGCCCCTCTGGAGAAATGACGCCTCGTTGGCAGGCGCGCACCCAGGATTTTTCCATGGGGGGGCCCGGACCGAAAAGGGCACTTGGCCGGCTTCAAAAGGGCACTTGACCGGCTCCAAAAGGGCACTTTGCGGCCCGGGCCACACTGGAAGGTTTGTTGACCGGGAGGGGGGGTGGCAAGCAATTTGTTTTAAAATTGCTAGAAAAAATGATTTTTTGGCCGGAATGTCCCAAATTTAGCCCGAAAATCACCTGCTTTATGATAAGGCAGGTGACTTTTGGGCTAAATTTGGGACATTCCGGCAAATAGGGCACTTTTCGGTTAAAAAGGGCACTTTTGGCCAAAAGGGCACGTTGGTCTCATGGGGGGGGGTCCGGCCCCCCCTCCGGTGCGCCACTGCTCGTTGGCAAAATCATAAATCTGTCAGTGGTATGGTGTAGGGGAGGAGGCTTGCACCCTCCATGGAACTTCCGCTCAATCCTCTTTGCGGGTTGGTGGGTACGCCAAAGTCTGTTCTCTCCTATTCAGTTGTGTAAACCACTCCACCGGAAAATATCAGCCACATATCGAGAGAGCAAGGAGGGTGGGGGCGAAAGCCGAGCCACCCATTCTTATCTTTGAGGAGAAACTGCCCCCTCAATGCTTGCTTCCCCCTACCCGCAATAAGTTCAACTTCTAACATGGGAGCCTATGGAATGTGACCCCCCCCTATCAATTTTGGTCTGCCTATTGCCTTCATGTACTTTGCCCCTCCGATCATTTTAAGAAATCAACATCGGTTGGATCGGAGGGAGCTCCTTTCGGTGAAATGGGCTCCCTCTCACAGATGCCTTCACTTTGCATCACGACAACTTCGGAACGGAGCGTAATACAACCATAAGGAAAGAACGGTAAGGTTCCTTGATCAATTCTGTATAATGAAAGGCAGATGCAATCCTCCTGGGATGGCTGAATCAATTACAACAAATGCGAATACAAAATGCGTACATCGAACTCCCATAGGCACACGGCCTAAAACTGGTCTCGTTTCCGTGTTTTTACTTAACCTTCGCTAGATAGCAGGTTGGTGTCGCTGATACGCTCAGATCAAAGGCACCGACGCGGAGTTTCCAATCCAGGCGTACATCATCCATGTGCCAATCACACAGTGATGATCGAAGTAGCGTCAGCTGATGATTGGTCTCCCATTGTTAAGAAATTGTCAATGCAGTTCGAGCCACTGCTCTGGCACTTTCAGAACCACGTATTTTACCTGACATATTGAATGTCTGCATGACTGATTAAGCTCTTAATTAATCATTCGTTGGTCTTGGTGCAGGTCGCTATACCGCACTTGAAATATCTTAGACCAGTCTCTGGGCATGTTCGGGACGGTTGCCCAAAAGGGGAAGCCTCCTGGATGCCTGAGGAATCGGGCTCCTAAAAGTCGTGGCAGGGTTCCGGTACGCTATAGGGAACTGCCCCAATTATACGATAGGACTGTTCTGGTTTTTCCCAGGGGATTCTGTATATTTCGATGGGATTTGGTTTTGCTCATAGGACAATCCAGGTTTTCCTCCATGGGACGTATGGGATCCGATATGTCCCATGGAGAATAAATGCCAATCCCATGGGATTTTTTCACTAGGGTCCTGGGGTTAGATCACAACACTTCATAATTCTAACATATATTGGGGGCTGTGTGATCAAGGATGATGTACGCCTGGATTGGAAACTCCGCGTCGGCGCCTTTCATCTGTGCGTATCAGCGGCACCAACCTGCCACCTAGCGGAGGGTAAGCAAAAACATGGAAACGCGGCCAGTTTTAGGCCGTGTGCCTATGGAAGTTCGGGGTACGCATGTCGTATCGACATTTTTTTTCAAATTGATTCAGCCACCCCAGGAGGATTGCATCTGCCTTTCATGATACCGAATTGATAAAAGAACCTTACCGTTCTTTTCTTATTGATCTATTATGCTGCGTTCCGAAGTTGTCGTGATGCGAAGTGAAGGCATCTGTGAGAGGGATCCCACTTCGCCGAAAGGGTCGGCCCACCAATTTTGATTTCCTAAAATGATCGGAGGGAGTACATGAAGACAATAGGCATACGAAAATGAATATGGGGGGGGGTCTCATTCCACAGGCTCCCATGTTAGAAGTTGAAATTATTGCCGGTGGGGGAAGCAAGCATTGAGGGGGCAATTTCGCCCTCAAAAATAAGAATGGGCGGTTCTGCTTTTGCTCCATCTTCCGTGCTCTCTAGATATGTGTCTGATATTTTCCGGTGGAATGGTTTACACAACTGAATGGGAGAGTACAGACTTCGGCGTACCCACCAATCCGCAAAGAGGATTGAGCGGAAGTTCCATGGAGGTTACAAGCCTCCTCCCCCTACACCATACCACTGACATATTTATTATGTTGTCAAGGAGACGTCATTTCTCCAGAGGGACGGCTCTTGGTCCAGAAAATTTGGACGGGGTACATTCCGATCTCCCAGAGGGGCACCATTTGTTTTTGTCTGAGGGGTGCCTTTCGCCGAAAAATTCGCGGCGTGCGGTCGGTCTCCAAGAGGACTGCCGTTCCCAGGCCGAGGAGAGCGTTGCACTGATACATTCGAGGGAGGGTACACTGGAACCTCCAAGAGATGCATCCATGCGTCTTTCGGCCACTTTCGCTTCCTCCCCCTTTGATCAGCCCTTGCAACATACCCTAGCTGGCAACGCCACTACCTCTCGCCAATTCGCTACCACTTGCTAGTCGTTCGACTCAAGGGTGTTGTTTTATATACCTTTGAGGGGGAACTGCCACCTCCATGTTTGCTTAACGAACCCTCGCAATTATTTAAACTTCTAACCTGGGAGCCAATGGAATGTGCCCTCAATTTATTTTGGTCTGCCCATTGCCTTCATGTACTTTGCCCCGTCCCATAATTTCAAGATCAAGATAAAGGTAGAGAGATAAGAGATAAAGATTCAAGATAAAGATCATCAAAAAATCAACATCGGTGGGCCGACCATTGGGGCGAGGTGGGCTCCCTCTCACAGATGTCTTCACTTCGCACCACGACAACTTCTAAACGGAGCGTAATAAATCAATAAGGAAAGAACCGTAAGGTTCCTTGATCAATTATGTATCATGACAGGCTGATGCAATTCTCCTGGGATGGTTGAATCAATTTGTGGAAAAACTGCGAATACGAATTGCGTACCATGAACTCCCACAGGCGCACGGCCTAAAACCGGCCGCGTGTCCGTGTTTTTAGTTACCCTCCGCTTGGTGGGCTGCTACGCAAACAGCTGTTGGTTTCCAATCCAGGCGTACATGATCCATGGTGTGATGTCAGTGGTGCATTACTGCAGCAAATTTGAGTGGGACCTGTAAAATATAAAATGCGCTGGAAAGTCCGTGCTCAAAGTATAGCTCCAAAGTATGAAATTGACATGACATAGCCATGGGCATGGGTGTAACCACTTGGGGCTACATGTCCCCCCCCCCCCCCAATTTCTGAAAAGTGTCGATTTGTCCCCCTCAGTTTATTTCGTCCCCCACCCCCAAGCCTCAGCTACCTGACCATGATCGCAGCAAAATTATATGTAATCATTTATAAAGTGAACAAGAAAATCACCAAAAATACTAGAAGCCGATATAGCCAATCAACGGGCTTCACAGGCTATCTGTCGTGACAAAATCTCCGAGTAGTAAATCAGCACACGTTAGAAATTTCTACTTCCAGGCCATTCTTGAGTAGCATGAACCTTGACCGTCATGTGTTTTTCCTTGGGTGGAAAAATGCGCTTTGCGAGGCAACAAATTTGCATTATCGCAAGGCTTTATACCTCTTAGGCTGCATTCTCCCGCGCTTATATCGATATATATTGAGCAAAAGTGACTCTGGGTGTTATTGGGCTGGGTCACAGTTATGGCTATGCTTTGCCCGAGTAGGGTCTTCAAGACCGTGGAGGGGAGTCATGGGCAGCCTTAAGATGTCAAGGTCAAACTTGAAGGTCAAAGGTTAGCTTGATTCAGTAGATGGCGAATTGAGGCGATATCGGCCGAGCGCGTGGTTCGGCTGTTATCACTTCAATTTACAGGGGCGGTCCGAGGTACCCAAATGAGGTGAGGAAGAAAAAATCGGGACCGTACCCCCCCCCCCCACCACCCCTGCCCAGAACAAAATGTCCTCGGATTTTCCCCACTTCATTTCTTTGGTTCCGAAAATTCACAGCTGTTTCTCTCAGGGTGTGCCTCTGGCTGAAAATTTTGAGATAAGGATGCATTTCAGCCTTCCCGGAGCGCAGCCTTTTCCCGGCCGGAGGGGCACCAACTTCCATGAGGGGTACATGCCTCCAGATCCCTCTGTATCCGCCCCTCCCCGGTCTTCCCAAAACAGCGCTGGCCTCCGCTAGTCTTTTCTTGATGACGTGTCATTTTTCCTTAATGATAGATAAGGATTTATCAGTGAGATTTCTTATTCTTGATGGTGGTCGATATTGGTGAGGATGTTAAAAATAACAGATATGTGTGTATATCTATATATATATAGATATATATATATATATATAAATGGAAAGCTATTTATATTCTGAACTTTAAAAAAAAACAAAAAAACATAGTCCAACCTAACCTAACCTAACATCAGCTGCTTTTGAAGAAAAAAATCAAAATACAAAAATAGAAAATTTTTACAAACATTTTCCAGCTTAAAAAACTAAACTAACCTACCCTAACCAAACCTAACACATTTGTTTGCTTTATGGAGGCAAATGTGGGTACAAATTTGTCTTGCTACCACCTTAAAGCACAGTAAAACCCTTTTTTCTTCATGAAATGACTGCTTACTGAGATATAAGTACAACTTGAAGTGCTCATGTCAAAAAGTTTTCATTTCCCAAAGATATGACTTTAAAATTCTTTCAAATTACATCAGGACATTGGAAAAATACATTTTTGGAAACCAAACGTGCCCTAGGGGCTTCTATATATTTACCCAAATTGCATTCCTAGTGCAGACTAGAAAAGTTGGTTTTGAGTCGTTTGGTATGGCCAAGTAAAGCATAATTATCACATATTTTCAAATTCATTGGATTTGGAAACTTAGTAGGTGCCTAACTAGATACCTAAGCATGAGCTTAGAGCAGTGGTTCTCAAACTAGGGGTCGCGACCCCAGCTGGGGTCGCGGGGCCCTTCTGGTGGGGTCGCGAGCAATATGAGTGATGCTTCGCAAGTAACAAAATACAGAACACTATAATACAAAATACAGAATGTGGGGTCGCGGCGCGACGCTCCGGGTACACAGGGGTCGCCACATCAAAAAGTTTGAGAACCACTGGCTTAGAGCAACACTTTCATAAAATGCAACTAGGTTTAGGATAATTTGAGATTGAAGAGCAAGCTGTCATGATGAAGAACAAGCTGAACAAAATGTCAAATAAAATGACATTACTTTTTATTTCGTCTATCCCTTAGGAAAAATTATATGGGCATCTCAAAATTTCGAGTCTGTGTGCCTGCCCATAGACTCGAAATTTATTTGGAATTTCAAGCACTTTCAAGTGATATGCAACAAGATATATTTAACATGTTTCTCGAATTTTCGCGAATATTATAATTATATTTCCCCATAGAAACTTTTAGTGTTCAATTCCCATATAGGTTTCTTCAGCCATATTGTTGGACCCGGGCCTAGACAGTGATTTTTGTCAAAATCGTAGGGGCCTGCCAATGGACTCGAAATTATTAGATGCCCATAAACAAAATTCCTAAGGGGTAGACGAAATAAAACGTAGTGTCATTTTGTTTGGGATTTCGAGCACTTTCGATCGATATGCAACAAGATAGATTTCACATGTTTCTCGACTTTTCGCGAATATTCTTTTTTTTCTCCCCATAAAAACTTTTGGCGTTCCATAAGGTTCCATATAGTTCCATAAGCGGTAGACGAAATGTAAAGAAGTCATTTTGTTTGGGATTTCGAGCACTTTCGATTAATATGCAATACGATAGATTTAGCATGCTTCTCGAATTTTCACGAAAATTATATTTCTTCCTTCCCATAGGAACTTTTAATATTCGATTACCATGTAGATTTCTTCAGTGTTATTCCCTAGCTGTTCGATGGAGCACTGTGTGGTAATTTTTTGAAAGTCGTCGATGTCCACCAATATGCTAGGTTTGTAATGTAGTATAAGTTCAAATTAATTGGAGCATTAGGTAATATTTCACTTTTATATCCCCATAGAATCTGGCGGAGGTCATAGGTCCAGATTGTGCCATTATACCACAACATAATTGGTGTTGCACAATGTTAAGTTATCAGATTTGACGTTGCAATTATAGGCGTTATGAACAGTGGAAGTTATTTCACCCGCGTCGATTATGCCCCAGAGGCACGCAGTAATCATATATTTACACGGGATGTATGGAATTCCCATGATAAAAAAATACTTTTTTTCTGATAGCTGATGCTATTTTCTATTGCTGTGCAACATTTCAGCGAGATCGAAGGGGCTGTCGATCCCTGCCGAATCCTTGCTGAATCCCTGCTGAATCTCTGCTTACTTCCTCTACATTACCCAAATTCACTATCTAGCGATAGCCCAAATCCGAGGATTTTTGTGTGTCTGTGTGTGGGGGGAGGGGGAGGGTTATTACCCTCCATCTTGCTCAAACATACAGCGTCCCTGGTTTGTCCCCCCACAATTTCAAAACCGTGCCTACACCCATGGCCATGGGCGTTGATTTCTGAAAATGGTTGGGGGGACAAAATACATGAAGGGAATAGGCAGAATGAACGAAATGAATTACGAAATGGACTCGGTTGCATAGGGTTCCATGTTAAAGTTGATATTATTGGGGTGGGGTGGGGGGGGGGCAAAGCCAACATTGAGAAGGCACTTCCCTCAAAAGTATATCAAAATTACCCCTGGGTAGAGCAGAGACATAACATTTGGGAAGCATATGGTGGATTATAGTGCAACCTGTTCATGCATCATGTTGCTTGATATTTGTTTGTGGAGCAGGTAAATTGTGACAACACAAAGCTGAGTCAGAAAAATGAATGGCACGCACCCTATCACTCAACGGTTTATGTCCCCCAAAGAAGCACGAGCCTGACCACCCTAATGCAGCCCATATTCTTCTTCAAGGGGTGTAACTGTGTCAATTTGTTTTCATAAAATAACTATGGTCTTCTGTCAGTCTCAGTTATAGAGCTAAGCATGTGAGGGACCGACCCTTACTATATAAATTGATATGCATTTGTGGGCAATCAAATCAAAAGTAAAAAACGGATTTCCAAAATCTTGCATGAGCATATGGGACTGGTGCAGAGGTGAGAGTTGGAACTTTGAAGCTTTGAAGGCATCCCATGTGGGAAAACTAGTGTTAAATGGAATAAGATTGAAAGCGGAACAGTGAAATGAAATAATAAGGTCTCGAACTGGAATAGGGACGAATGGAGCAAAGTCGAAAGTTGAATAGCATCGAATGGAATGTCGAAAAGTAGGTGCAGCTGTACTAGTATTAAATGGAGGAATGTTCAAAAGGAATAGGGTCATATGGAACAGAATCAAGTGAAATAGCATCAAATGGAATAGTCAAAAAGCAATTGGAGATAGCAGAGACTGGGATGGCATCAAATGGAACAATGAAAAACTTATGCCAGAGATACGGAAAATGTGTTCTTTAAGGCGTTTTATGACCTCTTAGAATTCCATTTTCCAATGCAAGGCTTATGGGTGTGGTTAAAATGATGTGACCACTAATTTCCGGTGTAAATACTCGCAGGCAGGCAGGCAAAAACTTAACGCCAAAAAGTAGCCTTTAGTTTGGTAACAGCATAAAATATTGTTAAAAATAAAAATAAATTATAACCTAACCTAATCTACCTAGCCTAGCATAACCACCCATGTAGTAGGAAACATTAAAAAAGGAAAAAATTCAAACCTTTTTAACCATAATTTTTCAACTGAAAGAACGTAGCCTAACCAAAACTAACCTGGCCTAACCTATTTGTGAAGAAAAAAGTCAAAGATTTCCTTGAATTTTTTAAAAAGCATTTTTAAAACTAAAAAATCCTAGCATAACCAAGCCTATCCAAAAGTAACCCCTTTGTTTGCTTCATGGTGGTACAATGTGTGGAAACCTTGTCTTGTAAATGATCTAAAGCACAATAATGTTGGTTAGTTATTTGAGTTTTATGGCGCCTCGACCAAAATTGTGATCATTTAGTCAATAATGTTGGTAAATTTGTGTTGTAAGGTGCTTTATCAATCCTTTGAATTTCATTTACCAATGCAATGCTTATGGATTTGGTTAACATGATGTAACTACTCATTTCGTTTGCAAATGCTTACCTTTCAGTTGGCAGGTGAAATGACACGAAAAAGTGATTGGAGTTAGGTAACAGCATCCAAATATGATTAAGAAATGCAATATAGCCTAATCTAACCTAGCCTAACGTCCAATGTTAGGAAAAGTAGATAAAATCGAAAAATCCTAATTATTCGTTCCGTTCGAAGTATTTTTTTTCGAAGTAAGAAACCTGACGTAACGTAATCTAACCTAGCCTAACGCAATATTTTTGGAACAAAATTGTCTTGCAAAATTAGAAAGAAAATTTGATTATCTCCCATTTTTTCTCTCTCTTTTTTCTCAAAACCCTCCACTACATGGGAGGTTAGGCTTGGTTAGGTTAGATTATGCTGAATTTTTCTTCAAGACAACCTTACCCTGATTGTGATGTCAACAGCGTCGTTGAGAAAGTTTGGTTATTAAAACTGGGTGAAAATTCCAAGTACCTATTCCTATTAATTGGCGTGCGTGATTTTCAGCTAAATATTTCCAATCACCTACTTAGAGCTTTACACTTTGAATACGGCACATTTCGCCTGTTCATAATGTCTGAAATGGGGAAGGCGCAACAGTACTGCTGAGAAAGCTACTCCGAATGTACCTTAAGGTAGGGGAGATTCAGTTGTTTGGGCATGTAATTTAGTCCCCTTTTGTAGTTACCCTTGCCCAGTTAGTGTCCATCGATGCCTGCCATTAATTTGTAAGCTATGCGAGTGTCACTGCGCCGAATTTTGGATCAACTCCGATACTCTTACGCCTTTTCTTCGATGAATTATTCGGTCCTCTAGTTTCGAAGCTAATCACTTATACTCCCACTCACTACATGCTACTACTATTACCAGTGCGAGGATTGATATTACCCCTCGATACTAGTCCTAGCCCCATGCCTATCCTTTGCATAGTCTTCGCTTCACATAATAGCTGTTCTATGATTTAAAATTCGCTCGCTGCCCATAGAAAACCAATGATTATAACTGGCATGCAGCTTGTTCTTTTCATTGGCTCTCCCATAAACATCAATGCGCTGAAGATATTTTGGGCTACCTAGCATGCTGTCGCCTTCCAATAAAAGCTGATTACTTGAACCTTTCGTACATTTCCAAAGTCGTGAGACACAGAAAAGGCGGGGCATTTATTTCTTCGTATGCGGCAATATATAGGTTAAACAAAAAGACATTGGAGGGCCTCCGGACATGTCTCCAACTTGCATAACCCTTTGCCCATCTTACACCAGAAAGGACACATCTTTAGACACTTGCAAACACGTTCGTCTCTATCACATATTCCGGAATGGCCAAAGCCGTGTTGGGGAAGCGAGGTGAGGGCGGGTTGCGTGAACACCGTGAATTGGCGCCTCACGGAAGTAGCCGATATACTGAGTTGGTAGGTTGAATTTCAGCACTTCCTCGCCCTCCTTGACGAGCATGTTGTCATCGATGCAGGGAGCTGACTTCACAAGGTACGACCATTGCATGACCTCCAACTCGTGGAATAAGCACAACAGGTATCTACCGTCTCTTCTGCAAAATACATTCCAAACATATAAACATACCAATAAGAACACATTCGTCATGTACCTATTGCGTCCTCTGGCAGAGCTGAGGCTCCCTGTGGACAATAAATCTGACTATGTCCTTTGTCATGACGCAAACTGCAAAACATAGCAGGTTTCAATGATATCTTGTTGGGGCACACTCTGACTTTGGGGTATATTTTTTTAAAGCTTTGGGCAGGCAGTAACAACCTTCAGAGGCGCAGCGAAGGGGGAACGGGGGCCCCCTTCGCTGCCCTCTCCCCCTTAACAAACAAAATTATACTGGATGATACAAGAAATTGTTGAGATTTTCACCACGTAAAACGAAAAAATTTCCCTGAGATTCCCGCGCCAAAGCGTTCTCCGCTTCATGACATTGTTTGGGGTCAGGCCCACTTAAGAAAATCCTGGCTGCGCCACTGGTAATTTGTTGCAGGTTATGGAACCTACAATCCAAACGTTTAGTTCCACTCACATCAGCACATTTAATAAAGAAATTATTGTGCCATGACCACGCCACTGACAGATCTAGGTGAAAATTGAGGGCATGTGCTCCCGCCTCCTGATGGACATGTGGCTCCTATTTGACAGGAAAAATATGCTCTCTAGCACATTTGAGTGCAACTCTTCCCACTTCTCACTCGAGTGCTTCAGCTGATAGCACCCCTCATAATAGAAAATACTCCCAGTTCGGAGAAATGCTGCTCCCATAACCACAAATATATATATTTTTTATTCCGCCCCTGAAAAATAATGGAGGATCGTGACCCAATGCTCACCAAGTATGGTACTGCCCTCACCACCACTAGACCCATAAGAAGAACCTTGGGCTTTTTTACGACGCCTTCGACTGTTTGGTTTTACAGCGTCACCGACCACTCACGCAGATTGGTCGCGGGTGAACGCGAAAATTCCGACGGTTGCGGGATTTAAACCGACGGTCTTGCAACAAAGAGTCGAAGGCCCTTCCCACTGAGCTACCGCGACCCCTAAAAGATAACCACTAAACGAGGAGTAATGACAATAGAGTAGCCCGGGAAAGAAGGGTATGTGTCTGAGAGAAACACTTCGATGAAGGGTAAAGCGAGGGAGTAACTATGTGACTGCGAGTTATCATGATGTGTAACTATTGGATGAAGGGTAGTCAGTGGAGAGTAACTCGTAAGTTAAGAGTAACTGATAAGAGTCACTCATAAGTTAAGAGTAACTGATAAAGAGTAACTCATAAGCTAAGAGTAACTCGTAAGTTAAGAGTAACTGATAAAGAGTAACCATGGCACCAAGAGTAAAAAGAAAGGGTAAACCCGTCGGCCTGGTGTAACTGAACCCGCAATATGAGAGTTGCATAACCATGGTCTAAGGGGGTTGGAATTGGCTGTGTACCGATGTCCCACGATTTGCGGGTTAACCCGCGAGCCGGGGGTAAATTCGTTTTCAGTGTGACTCCGCTGACTTTGGTTTCCCTTACGTGCAGTAGGTGGTAACGCGCCCTGTGACGTGTCTGACACCACCTGGGCCGGCCTGTGGTGGTAACGCGCCCTGTGACGTGTCTGACACCACCTGCGTCCGGCCTGGGGTGGTAACGCGCCCTGTGACGTGTCAGTGGCCGCGCCGTGTCTGACACCATCTGCGGCTGGCCTGGGGTGGTAACGGCCCTGTGACGTGTCTGACACCACCTGCAGCCGGCCTTGGGTGGTAACGCGCCCTGTGACGTGTCTGACACCAACTGCGGCCGGCCTGGGGTGGTAGCTCGCCCTGTGACGTGTCAGTGGCCGTGCCGTGTCTGACACCACCTGCGGCCGGCCTGGGGTGGTAACGGCCGTGTGACGTGTCAGTGGCCGCGCCGTGTCTGACACCACCTGCGGCCGGCCTGGGGTGGTAACGCGCCCTGTGACGTGTCAGTGGCCGCGCCGTGTCTGACACCACCTGCGGCCGGCCTGGGGTGGTAACGCGCCCTGTGACGTGTCGGTGGCCGCGCCGGGCCTGACACCACCTGCGGCCGGCCTGGGGTGGTAGCTTGCCCTGTGACGTGTCTGACACCACCTGCGGCCGGCCTGGGGTGGTAACGCGCCCTGTGACGTGTCGGTGGCCGCGCCGTGTCTGACACCACCTGCGGCCGGCCTGGGGTGGTAGCTCGCCCTGTGACGTGTCTGACACCACCTGCGGCCGGCCTGGGGTGGTAACGCGCCCTGTGACGTGTCTGACACCACCTGCGGCCGGCCTGGGGTGGTAACGCGCCCCGTGACGTGTCCGCGGCCGTGACGTGTCTGACACCACCTGCGGCCGGCCTGGGGTGGTAACGCGCCCTGTGACGTGTCTGACACCACCTGCGGCCGGCCTGGGGTGGTAACGCGCCCCGTGACGTGTCCGCGGCCGTGACGTGTCTGACACCACCTGTGGCCGGCCTGGGGTGGTAACGAGCCCTGTGACGTGTCTGACACCACCTGCGGCCGGCCTGGGGTGGTAACGCGCCCTGTGACGGGTCTGACACCACCTGTGGCCGACCCGGCAGGTGCAGGCGATAGTGTGCGACGGTGCCGTCGAGTCGCCGCGCAGGGTGTCCGTCTTCCAGAGGCCTTTCGTCGAGATGACGCCGCCGCAGATCGCCAAGTGGATCGATACTCGCAGCCGCTGGCTCTTCCCAATCTGCTTCCTGGCGACCAACATCGTGTACTGGATATCCATCACGATCTAGCCGCGCAGCAGGACGACTGGGTACGCCCTGTTGGGCGCGCCTGTCTCGCCCTCGCATGGATTGTGTAGTGGGGGAACGTCGTCACAGTGCTGTGGTCCCCGTTAGAGACCGCGTCGGCTGCGGTCGGCGGCATGGATTGTGTAGCGGGGGAACGTCGTCACAGTGCTGTGGTCCCCGTTAGAGACCGCGTCGGCTGCGGTCGGCGGCATGGATTGTGTAGCGGGGGAACGTCGTCACAGTGCTGTGGTCCCCGTTAGAGACCGCGTCGGCTGCGGTCGGCGGCATGGATTGTGTAGCGGGGGAACGTCGTCACAGTGCCGTGGTCCCCGTTAGAGACCGCGTCGGCTGCGGTCGGCGGCATTGATTGTGTAGCGGGGGAACGTCGTCACAGTGCTGTGGTCCCCGTTAGAGACCGCGTCGGCTGCGGTCGGCGGCATGGATTGTGTAGCGGGGGAACGTCGTCACAATGCTGTGGTCCCCATTAGAGACCGCGTCGGCTGCGGTCGGCGGCATGGATTGTGTAGCGGAGGGACGTCACATTGCTGTGGTCCCCATCGGAGACTGGCGCTTCGGTAGTTAACGCTCTTTATAGGCGAAGGAACCGACACCCGGCAGTTGCATGTGGCTGGCACACATGACCGGTCGTGTCCTGTCCTCCCATTTGGAGGCGATCAGACGAGACCAATTCGTTCACCCCACAGAACAGCATGCAACGCACACCAAATTTTGTTATGCCTCCATTGTACTTTCCTACCTGCTATGTGCCCCAAAGTTCTCCAAATGGGAATTCTTTTTTTGAACTCTCGTCTACCACATCCGGATTCTGCATGTTGGTCACAGCGGCGACCACAGCGGCGAATGTCGTGCCAATATGGATGGCAAATTTTGGAAATGCTTGGTGTTGCCGGACCCCGTGCGATGTCGAGACCCTGATACGTTACGATTTACGTCGTGTAGCGTCGTGTACGATTTACGTCGTGTCGTGTAGTATTTTGTATCCGATATCAATCATTCCTTGTTGATTTTGATCAGTCTTTGTATTATATCGTCCACACGAAAATCAAAGGACCACTGAGGTAACTGATTAGAAATAGTGCTCTAATTTACGTTAATTGACTCGTACCCTGCAAGTATGTCGTTGTCAGCATTTCGCCTGTGGCATGCTGACTCATTACCTCCTTTTCCTGTTGACGATCAGCATTGGTCTGTTTCGAATGCCACGTTTCCTGCCGACTGTTTTGTAGGGTCCAATCGGCCACCATTGTGCTGACAGCTGAGCCCGTGTACTGCGGTAAAGTTTATCGGAGTATAAAGTATACCGCAGCCCCTGGCTGCGCTAAAGTTTATCGGAGCAGCACCGGAGTGTCACCGCCCCGGCTGTGGCAGAGGTTGTCAGAGCAGACTGGTGTGTCACCGCCGAGGCAGTGGCAGAGTTTGTCAGACCAGGCCGCCGTGTCTGCCGCGGCTGTAACAGAGGTTGTCAGACCAGGTCGGTGTGTCACCGCCGAAGCTGTGGCAGAGTTTGTCAGACCAGACCGGCGTGTCACCGCCGAGACTATGGCAAAATTTGTTAGACCAGGCCGGCGTGTCACCACAGAGGCTGTGACAGAGGTTGTCAGACCAGGCCGGCGTGTCACCACAGAGGCTGTGACAGAGGTTGTCAGACCAGGCCGGTGTGTACCGCCGAGGTTGTGGCAGAGGTTGTCAGACCAGGCCGGCGTGTCACCACGGAGGCTGTGACAGAGGTTGTCAGACCAGGCCGGCGTGTCACCACAGAGGCTGTGACTGAGGTTGTCAGACCAGGCCGGTGTGTACCGCCGAGGTTGTGGCAGAGGTTGTCAGACCAGGCCGGCGTGTCACTGCCGAGGCTGTGGTAGATGTTGTCAGACCAGGCCGGCGTGTCACCGCCGTAGGATGGACAACACCGTGACCGCCGACACCACCTTGTGACGTCGGTAGCTATACCGGGCGGTTTCTCAAAGTTCCCGGAACGGACGAACATCGTGTAGTACCGATGTATCTTGCTGTATTGACCTCCGCGTGGCCCTACCGCCGGACTCAATAGGCTTTACGATTCTGCCGCGCTCGAGTGTGAAATGGGCCCGACATTGGCAAATATGGGTGCAGCACAGCGTGGAGTCATTCGACACACACTCATAAGCCTGAGACAGTACAGAAGGTCAGGTGTGCCAATAAACCGGCGGCACCGTGACTGCCAGGCCGTACCAGGCGACACGATGAACGATTTACGACGCCATGAGCGTCTCTGCTGACGACCAATCCGCCAGGCACGTCACCGGATGGGTCGGAGGAAACATGTGACGGCCGCCGCCGGAAGATACCAGTCGACGCAGGGGGCTATCGCCACCGCTTCTGGTGCGTCACACGCCGTAGGGGTCCGAGTTGTCACAGCCGCACCTTGCTGTAGCTCAATTTACACCGCTCTCATGGTTACGTCATGTGGGACTCTGTCTTGCTGACGCCAGTAATGTACCTAGGATTTGCATTTGCATTGGGAGGGGGGGAGGGAGGTAACCGATTTGAAGGGAGCCACCTACCCATATTTTTTGTGTAAATGTCCTCGGATTCCGACCACTACTTTTTCAAAGGAATCCATTTTCCTGAATACAATAATTACTGAACAACTGAATTGTCCTGTGGAGGGAACACAATCTACCACCATCGTTTCTGAGTTAACGAATTTCAAACCTGACTGCCCATCCTGTTCGAAGGTTTTTCTTTTTCCCTTGTCACCTCACAAGGGAAGCCACCTCACACTGCTGAAATTGCACCTGTACAAATCACTTAAAAATGTTAAATTTTCCAATCTCAGTCATTCCTGTTAATAACATCCGGCCGCCAAAACGCCAACGTTCGTGCACGTGTGCATCAGCCTTGCGCATTCGTCGCATTCGCCACATTGCATGTAATTCTCCGATTGCTACTAGGCCTCTTACGTTTTGCTAATGGGAGACAACGCGCGAAAGCTTCCAGACACAGCCGCCAGAGCGGCGACACATGCGAGTAGGACGTGAATTTCCCGACGCATTAGCCGTGTCCATGCCTTTTGCTTGTGAAGAGCGGGAGATTGGAGTGGAAGAAGTTTCCTAAGATTAATTACTTGGTGTTGGGGAGTTCGGAGCTGAGTTCCCGGTCTCGCATATAGGTAATTTCTGTGTCTGGGTAGAGCCAGTGGCCTACCGAAGGAGGGGCAAAGGGGTAAGTGGCCTTTTGTCCCACAATCCCTGAGGGACTGTTGGAGCCCCCAAGAATGCCGCCGGGGTACAGCAAAATTGCACCGGACCGCTTAAAAATCCCGCTGAGCTACAAGGATTGCATCAGAGCCCATTAAAAAATCACATTGGTGGCCCCAAGAAGTCGAGCAGGGACCACTGAAAATTACTGGGCCTTCAAAATTGCAACGAGGCCCCTGAAAATTGCATTGGGGCCCCAAAAATCGCTTCATGACTCCCAAAAACGACCCTGGCTGGGGTTGCCAAAAAGTGTGACCGGGGCCATGAAAATACCATTGGGGCCCAAAAAAGTCGCGGCGGGCCCCATTTAAATCACGCTTGGGGACAAAAAGTCGTGCGGGGTCATCGAGAATGACGCTGGGGGACCCAAAAAGACTGACCGGACCCATAAAAATCACGCTGGGGGCTCAAAAGTTCGAGCCGGTGACCCAGAAAATAACGCTGGGCCTCCAAAAAAGAGTCATGCGGTGCCCATTGAAAATCACGATGGTGGCCCAAAGAGACTGACCGAGCCCCTGAAAATCACGCTAGGGGCTTAAAAGGTCGGGGCATGCCCATGTGCCATGGCCCCGCTCTTTGAATGATGGGTGGGCGTGGCACTCTTTGCTTCTGGATCCGCCGCTTGTGAAACCTGTATATTGTGTGATGTGACCTGAATTGTGTACCTGATGTCCTCAGCGGTTGGAGTGATGTTTCGTACATAATGCACGGTATCGTTTACGGCTTATCCCTTATTCCATTCCTTCGTGTATGCAGCATATATTCTTGGCTTACCATCTGCCTTTTTTGTCATGGCCGAATTGATGCACATGTGGAAAAGGAATATTAAGTGTCCGGAAGCAACGCATAACAATTTACAATTTGTTCCCGCCTGGGTGTAATTTCCCAACCAAATTATCAAGTTATATATTTGAAACTACCATCACTGTGCATGTAGTGTGAGCATTCCAGACTTAGCTTCGTCAGGGGATATCAACACTGCGCACACGGGCAGGTCAGAGGCGGATACAGAAATTTTCATGGCGACATTTCCTCGGTGGACCGCCACTGCGAAAGTCCCTGGAAGTGCGTATTCTCCAGAATGTCTGTTGAGAGCAAGGATGTGTACACTCAACCGTACTGAAAAGGGCACCGTTTACCCTCAAGAGGGCGCATTTCTCCTCATGAGGAGACGCTGCTCTGCAGAGCAGCGTCTTCGGCTGAAAACTGAGCGACGGGGTTCGTTGCACTATAGTATTCCCAGACAGGTACTCTGGTCAGATGGGCGCCATCTTTCCATGGGGGGGGGGCACACCCCAGTGCTCTCATGTATCCGCCCCTGGGGTAGTTGCCCTCTTAAGGTATACACAACAATGCCTCTGGTAGCTGCCTAGCATAGGTGTAGGTTTCTGAAAATGATCAGAAGGGCACAATACATGAAGGCAATGGCCAGGTCCAAATGCATTGACGGGGGGGGGGAGGTGGCACCACATTAAGGTCCAATATTAGAAGTTGAAATTATTGGAAGGGCACATCCAACACAGGGAGGGGGAGCAAGTGTCTTCCCAGGCACTGCTCCAACCGTAAGGCAATACACAGTACATGAGGATGGGGAAGATCGTCGGCACTCGGCAAGCAAACAGTAGCATATTTCATGTTTGTTTATAAATATTCATCATGCCACATCTCAGCAACACGATCAGACTTTTCTAAATGCGCCGCACATGGATACCTACAAAGGAGTGCTTAGTTCGATTGAAGGAGGCTTCTCTTGAATTTTTCATAATCCATGCCTTTTCCATGATTTCTCGACCGGGAACTTATCCGCACCTGCTCCGCTGGATGTAGTGACACAGCAAATATCCATCCTACCAAATGGTTACTGACATATTACGCGCGAACTGTTAAAAACCAGCATCAACAGCCCTTCAACACACACCCCAAGCGTCAGCTCGTCGCAGCCTGCCGCCTTTCGTGTCACACTCGCCTGGACTGCCATCTCGTGGCAGAAACTCCGCGATGTCTCCCATTGCTTCCACATGATAATCTTGTGCCATATTTGGAGTGTAGAATACTTCGTATGCAGGTTCGATGGGAAAATTCGATGAATTCAATTCGATGATTGGTTTTCTTCTTCCCACATTTTCTAGTGGTTAAGAAATCCTGAATACCCGCTGAGCTTTAATGCACCTCATCTCTTTGGTTAAATACGCTCTCAGATTGGCTACCGAACCGAGGCCCAAGCCAGGTGTTCTTTCGTTGGACCCGTTAACTTTTTTTTATTTGTTTATGAATGTTCTTTAGGGCTTCAGGCAATTTGTGCTACGGGCAGACACTTATTTGAGACTTCGGCACTTTTTTAGAGTTGTGTTGCTTTTGTACACGGATGTTATTTTGAGGTATTTTGAGGTACCGGCGCGTTTTCGAAGATCACGATGTGTTTATTTAGTGCCCGGTCTTTTTGTTCCTTCTTAGGACCATGCCCCTTTTTGAGGGCCTCAGCCTGTTTTTAAGGCTCAAATCCGGTCTCATGGCCACAGTGTGCCTTGAGTGCCCAGTTTTTTTTATAGCTCCTGTTGTGTTATTTAGAGCTGCAACGCATGTTTTAGGGCCCTGTCGCTTTTTGCGAGACTCGATGCGCTTTGGAGGTTCCGGTGCAATTTTCAACCTCCCGTCGTGCTATTGGGGTCCCGATGTGTTTATTGTGGGCTCCTGATGTATATTTGTGGAACCCCAGCGTGATTTTGGGTGCTCCGGTATAATTTCTCGGAGTCACGGCGCGATTTTCGGGCCCAGACGCGTGGTTCCGGGGTACCCGACGCCAGTTTTCTGGGCTTGACGCAATCTTTGGTGACTTCTGATCTTTTTGTTGTGTAGTCTTCCGGCCTGATTTTGTCTGGCCCCCGCTGCCATATTTGTTTAGTCCCCGCGATATTTTCCGCGATCCGGTACGCTTCTTCGGAACTGTGCGCGATTTTTTAAGGTATCTGGTGGTATGTTTGGAGCTTCAGAGCGATTTTTCTGGCTCAAGGGCACCGGCTTGATTATTTTTTTGTCGGGTTCTGATGCGATTTTTGGGACCACGCTGTGAATATTTGGCGCCATCGACCCCAATTTTTGGGAGCCCGAAGGAAATCTTTGATGCCCCGACCCGAATTTTTGGGACTACAGACAAGAATTTTGGGTATCGAGCGCGATATTTGAGAGGCTCGGCGCGAGTTCGCGAGGCGCGTTGTACTTAGCTGGGCCCCAGCGCGATCTTGGCGCGCCCTGGCGCAAATTTTGGGCCGGGCGCGAGTTTTTTTTTGGTGCCCGCTGTATCTATTTAGAGCTCCTGAACAAATTACGTGGCCCCCGACGCAATTTATGGGGCCCATAGCGTTTTTGGGGAACCCCGTGCGATTCTTGAGACCCCACCCCTTCAGGAGGGGGGCATTTTCCTCTTTGGTACTCCACTGTAGTTGCTGAACGATTTTTTTTCCAGCTGACCTTCAGAGTAGAAAGGCTCTTAGGAGAACTTTCTTCCGGGGTATGTTCTGAATTTTCAGGTGCTTGTGTCGATTTGATAGAGTCCTTTGTGATTTTTGGGGTTGTTCAATTTTTGTAAGCCCCTAAGTTATATTTTTGGGCCCCAATATGATTCTTCGGGCTCCCAGTGCTTTTTTCCGCGCCCAAACAAGCTTCTTTTCCGGAGTCCGACGCGTTTTTATGGAGTCATTCTGACATTCTGGGTAGGAATTGCTTTTTGGGGAAGCCAGCCGGGACTTGCGGGGCTCCGGCGATACTTTTTTGGCCCCAATTTGATTTTCACGGGCAGCGACGTGACTTTTTCTTTGTCTAGGTGCGATTTTTTGGTCCCCGTCGTCATTTCATGGGATCCCTATCGCGAGTTTGAATGGCCTCGATACGTGTTTGGGGGTCCAACACGTTTTCGGAGCTTTCGGAGGGATTGTTTGGACCCCAGTGACTTTTCATCGCCGGATTGTTATTTCGTTTCCCCGACTTCATTTTTTGGGTAGTCCCGATGAGATTTTTGGGGCCTCGGTGCGACCTGTCGAGCCCCAAGCGTAATTGTTCAGGGGCCTGGGCGTGATTTGTTGGTGCACCAGGCTCAGCGTGATTTTAAGGGTCCCCGGTCCGACGTTTTGGGGTCACCTTTGTGATTTTCAAGGACCCGGGATGACTTTATTAGCCCCCAGCATGATTTCCGGGGCCCAGGCACGAACTTTTGTGACCCCAGCATCATTTTCATAGATCCAGCCCGATTTCTTGGACCCCCAGCGTGATTTTCAGGGGCCCATTCCTTTGGGCACCCATCATGATTTTCAAGGATCCCGGCACGACTTTTTGTTCGGCCCTCAGTGTGATTTTTATGGACCCAGGTGCGAACGTTTGAGGCCCCAGCGTGGTTTTCAGGGGCCCCGGTCCGACTTGTGTGGGCATCAATGCGATTTTCAGTGGCTCCTGCCCAACTTTTGGTCCCCAGCGTGATTTTCAGGGGTCCCGGCCCAACTTTTTGAAGCCCCAGCGAGATTTTCTGGGAGCCGTGCTCTTTTGGGGTGTCCCAGCGGTATTTTTAGGGGCACCCGGTCCCATTTTTTATATCCCTAGCTTCAATTTTAGGGCCCTTGGACGTTTTTTGGGTCCCAAGGTGATCTTCATGGGCCTTCGTGCGATTTTGGGCCCCAGCGACATTTTCAGGGGCCCTTGCGTGACTTTTTGGGCCCCAAATATAATTTGCAGGGGCCTCCAATGTGATTTTAAGGCCTCCAATGTGATTTTCACAGGCCGCGGTGCGATTTCTGGGGGCCCAGCGGGATTTCGAGGAAGTCTGGGGTAATTTTTCCGCACCCCGGCGGATTCTTGGCGGCCCCGCAACCTCATGGTTGTGGACAACAGGGCAACTCTTATGGGGGCAACTGCCCCCAATGCCCCCTCCTTCGGTACGCTACTGACTGCTGCCCAATTCACGCCGTTCTCGTGGTTGCGTACAGTGGGGCTCTTTTCCTCAAATAGGCAACTAATGTCCACATCCCTTATCCACATGTGAGTAAACTGGATCAAACAAAGTTTGAGTCCGCGAAGTTTCGAATCATTTTTCCTTCGCTCCATCTCTGGTAACGCCAGCGGTAACCGCTACAGCTGCTCACTATTCGATTCCCTGGCTTTAGCCAAGTTGCGGCGCTGACTCTAATGTGTCAGGTCAGGTGTCAGACTGTAGACGTGTCGTGGATAATCTTTCCTCACT
This sequence comes from Ashinkailepas kermadecensis, assembly GCA_034440615.1. Taxonomy (NCBI): domain Eukaryota; kingdom Metazoa; phylum Arthropoda; class Thecostraca; family Neolepadidae; genus Ashinkailepas; species Ashinkailepas kermadecensis. Next base: position 185,026 of record JAOTOM010004192.1, read on the forward strand.
AGATATTCACATTCAGCTGTCATGGTCAATATTAGCGTGAAGTGAACTGATTGGCGAGCCACAACTTCCAGTCTTTTATTTTGTACAATACACAATGCCTTACATATGTTTTCACTGAATCATCTTTTTCGTAATGGTTGGGCGCGACGGTCTGCGTTCAGAACGAGGTCCAGGATAATCGTCAATTGTGGCGGTCAGTAATCGTCAGTTGTGGCGACCTGGGCTGTGGCCCAGCCCAGGTCGCTCTTCCACTGGGCTGGGCGGCAAGGTGCCACAGACCACCGCCGCTTGACGGCACCGTGCCACAGACCACCGCCGCTGGACGGCACCGTGCCACAGATCGCCGCCGCTGGACGGCACCGTGCCACAGATCGCCGCCGCTGGACGGCACCGTGCCACAGATCGCCGCCGCTGGACGGCACCGTGCCACAGATCGCCGCCGCTGGACAGCACCGTGCCACAGATCGCCGCCGCTGGACGGCACCGTGCCACAGATCGCCGCCGCTGGACGGCACCGTGCCACAGATCGCCGCCGCTGGACGGCAACGTGCCACAGACACGTTGCCGGCACGTTGTCCAGTTGCCGTTTACGTGCCACTGGACGGCACGGACCGAGTCCTTCTCTCAGCTGGTCTTCTGCCACCCAACTACTCAGTATCTCTCGTATAGTATATACTCGGTATATATTTACATATACAGTCCACTGCGCGTCACAGCATTTGACCATCTACCGGTCCGATGCCTTTTGGCTTCTTTGCGGTTATCCATTTTCACGGTCTGCATGCTACTTCAACCGTTACTCAGCCAGCAGGCTACTCGGACATTGATAATCCATCCAAGAATAACAATGAGACATGGTTGACTTTATTGCTGCTTTGTCTATGTACCAGCTAGTCAATACACTACAGATATTCACACGGTTAACAATCAGTTAACAGTACCACACCCAGTACCTATAATGCCGTCGATATCCCAGTATTAGCTGTATAATTTACAGATTTAACGTTAAATTAGTCACACCGAACAGCTCAATAGTAATACAGAAACTCAAATGTTACCGCAATATGACATGCCTAAAAGCTCCAGGAGCCACGTAACAAGCGCATTCAGATTGTCGACAGAGACCGCACGTCCGAAGTTTGGCTATCAGATCGTACCTCACAGGTCCAAAACAATGCTGGGACACACATGCCGTGACAATCTCGAAACAATCCTGGAAACACATACCGTGACAATCCCGAAACAGCACGTCAGAACGGCGTCGGTTATAGCCAGAGCATAATTGTTTGTACTACAAAGCATGCGTGAGGGGGCCGATCACAATATTTGCAGTGGAGCCCAGTTGTGGTCATTGTCGGACCACCACGGTACATCACGCCGTCCCACCGTCCACACCGACCACACACGAGCCACCGTGCGCCGTCCCACCGACATGATCACCCGCACTGGACGAAACAGTAGAGCTGAGCTATATGCTTCCGAGCCGCCCACCTCGCAACAGACGCCTCACGACCAGCGGTGCAGGGTTAGAGAGCCTTACGATGGCTTCAACCCCTGGCCAATAAATACCATAGCGCTCACAACACCCGGGTGATCACAGAGGAGTACTAGACTGCAGCCACAAGCGAGCGAATACCTGGATAATCTACCGGGGAGAAAAGCGTCGCTGTAACATATGACAGGTGTTTTCAAAACAGCCGTCTTCATTCCGTTAAATACTAGCTAAGACTAGCACAGCAACAGTAGCAACTGGCGACTTCATGACACCGGAGCAGCCTCACGGATGGAATTAGATGCTGGACGAGCGATTCGCTAAGGGGATGACGTGTCAGGGCACGGACAGCGCAACCGTGAACGCGGCTACGGACAGATTCGGCTCATTGTGCAGTGATTGTCTGCTCGGTACGAGAAGAAAAGGACGGTGCCTGAAACTTGAATACATTACGGAAATATCACAGGGACACCAGATATTCTACCCACACGCGTCTCGCCTTGTATATATTAAACCAATCCGGCGCAACAACCAACACAACGGAGCAGCGTGATGCACTCCGACACTCTGACAAACTGGAAACGTATTTATCTGTGTGAAATTGCACGTGACCTGAAGCCAATGAAAATACACCCACTGATATTTTGGGTGATAATCCTAATATCAATGCAAATTTGTTGCATGCACCACTTAATGCATGTCAATGTCACCACAATGTGCAGTAAATATCCAAAGCAGATGCCGGTGAAGTTATTAGGCAGATATAAACCCAATGCTAATTGGATCGGAAAAGAATAAGCGCATTTTCTGATGTCAGAGCGAACAAAACTGTACACCTGTATATGATCTATATGAATCCAGACAGTTGACAACAAGAAACGGCAACTAAACGGTTACCATAAACCCGTAAGTTCGTACAACGCGACCAGAGGTGACAGCCGTATTAAACCACTACACAGCATCCAGTTTGCACGACCGCCAATACCGTTCCAACCGTTCCAACAGTTTCGACCGGCCAGGCACTCCACTCCACCCACCCAGGATACTCCAGCTCAACAAAGCCGACACGCTTCCATTGAGGTGTTGTACGGCGGCCGAGGCGGACCTGGCTCACGTTTCGAGTCACGTTTCGAACGTGCTCTTCGGCGAGCGCGCGGCGCGCTGTCACGGATCACAGGTTGGCCAGGTTCGCGTGCGCCAGACCGGCCGCAGCTGCTGCCATCTCGCGGATCGTGTCCGAAGCGACCACAGTTCGAGATGATAAATACTGCTCGCTGTTTTGCTGCGTCTCGTTCAAGAAGTATCTGTGGACACATTCCCGCATGCCGAGATGCTTGGGTACGAGCTTGGCCTCACCTTTCAAGACGGTTAAAAGTTTAGCAGAAACGCATAGCTGATGGAAATGTATCCAATAATCCAATCCAATTATCAACAATTGTGTTAGTTTCATTTTCGTCAGTAAGACGTTTCATCCGAACAATCCTGCTTCTTGGCAACATTCAGACGCCGGCAACGCATTGGTGGACTAGGACCGTAGGGTGTCACTTAGCCGAGATCCGGGGACCGAGCCGGACAGTGTCTGGTAATCCAGAAATTCAAGTTGATTGCTTTGCTTCCAAGAAATTTGCTTTCACCTCCGGGGACAGACTGGTGATTGAGTAAATTATTTTATGCGAAATGCGAGGAAATTCAATTTCAATGGTTAACAACAATTTCACCAAACCCCATCTTGACGTTGGCGTCACGAGTTTTCAACTATCACTATTGCCACGTCATTTCATACCTACCATAGCATCCACCATTTTCGCCAGAGACGGCTTGACATCTTGGCTTGATGTTCTCCACTCTATCAGATATAAATTTAATGATCCTGTGGCGGACCACTACTGGGATGGCAGCCTGCTGGGATCGAGGCCGGATCACTGCCGATATCAGGAGCGGGCCAGCGCTGGGATCAGGAGCGAACTAGCGTTGGGATCAGGATGGGGTTAATGCTGGACTCAGTCATGCGAGTCACTTATGGGATCAGTGCAGGGACCAGAACTTCAGACAGCGGACATCTGACACAGCGCTTGGACGCTGTCCCGACATGACCGATTGCCCTAAGCCAACTGACCAAGTGCTGGCCAACCTGACCCGCTGGTCCGGTGACGTCAGCACTCATGACCACCCACACACCGGCTGCACAGTAACTAGTCAACCGACCAAGTGCTGGCAAACCTGACCCCCTGGTCCGGTGACCTTAGTGCTCGTGACCACACACACACACACCGGTTGCACAGTAACTAGTCAAGCGACCAAGTGCTGACCAACCTGACCTGCTGATCCGGTGACATCAGGCGCTCGTAACAACCTACGCACCGGCTGCACGGTAACTAGTGCACGTTAAACACCATGAGGGCTCAATAGAAGCCGACACACAGGGCCGGCAGCATTCATAACTCACTGTAACGCGCTGCAACACAAGCCACACGCCTACGAAATGCGTCTCGTATCGTGAGCATCACGTTCTCTTTCGCACGTTACGATGCCGTGCTGATGAAAGTTGGAGCTGGAGAATGGTATCAGTTTAATTCGGGGCAGGGCAAGAAATTTCGTTCCATAGCCAGAGATAAATAGAAGAGCAATACTACTTATTGGTTCGTTATTGGTTTTACGACACATCGACCATTGAGTCATGTAGCGTCGCCAATCTCTCACGCCGATTGGCCGCGGGCGAAGAGTAGCGACAGGTAACGCTCGAACCCACAATCTTTCGATTGTGAGACGGGCAACTTACCTTTAGACTACTCGTCCCCAAATACTACTTATTGAAAAACCCACTGAAAATAAGTGTTCCTACGCTGAGATTTCCGTTGACGACAGTGACACAACCAGAGTTTTCCTAAGGGGGAACCGACCAAGAAGACATGGAAGGAAAGAGGCAGCTTTCGGCGCACGAGGCCCGCCAGTTCAGTCGATGAGTCATGACTCACCTGTAGTTGACCATGATGCCACACGAGTTGATGAGGCCTGACTGACCTGTAGTTTTTTTTTCATCGTATGTTTGCCACATAACATTTCGCTTCATCACGCTACACACATCAATCATGTGGGTAGCACTATACGCCCCACAGCACTATACATGTTCGCCAATTCCTATAATTCAGTGGTATCGCCTTCCCCTAACCAACACCTACCCACCCCTTGTCATTGCACACAAGTATGAAATTCGATTCCACTAGGCCTGAATTAGACTCGAATGCATTATAGTACCATATCGCACAAATAAAAGATAACCAACCGTATGACATCACGCCCATAGATTCTCTAATCGCCCCCATTTCTATTTAAACCTTTCTACTCTTTTGCTTTTTTCTAGCCATAGCCTTCTCGATATTTCTCATTTTAATTACTCGATATTGGAATGGTTGCGTACCAAAGTTTTCCCCCTGCCACGCTGACAAGCAATAAACTCTTTTGTTAAAAATACGCCAGGATTTGTGACGTCTTTATAAATGGTGCACCCAAACAACACGTTGCTTTCGTTTAAACTAATGGCCTCATCTTCGGCTCATACTTAATTTCACTCATAGCATAATTTCTGCCAAAATATCCTCACTGAATGACACGCAAAAAATAGATGTTCTACCTCTCCACAGTTCTCGCAAAATGAATCATCGAGTACTTTCCTAATGCATACAAATCGTCGTGTTGGAAAATAACGGTGAATAATTATATATTGAAGACTTTTCGGTTGGTTATTGGTTTTACGACACGTCGACCGTTGAGTCATGTAGCGTCGCCAATCTCTCACGCCGATTGGTCGCGGGCGAAGAGTAGCGACAGGTGAGACTCGAACCCACAACCTTTCGATTGTGAGACGAGCATCTTACCCCTAGACCACTCGTCCCCTTTACGACTTTTCAATCCCGTCGGTGAAGTGATTTTAAAAGGCAAGCAATATATTTTCTTCACCCTCTACCGAACCCCATTCCTTCCTCGCCCCAACGTTTGTGTGCGGTTGGTTTCACGCGATATAAATTTTGGTTGTAGACATATTCAGATTTTATTTGCGAAAGCGGAATTGTCTTATTGTTCGCTTTAATAGTACCGTTACGTCTATCAATGGATTGTAAATGAGGACTTTGTATAGCTAAACGCTTCCATTGAGAAGGGTTAGCGTGACACCATCCCATACATGTAAGAGGGTTTAACCCATGCGGACGACATTTTTCAGAGATCTTTGAAAAGAAAGCATGGCACCAGTGTGATCAAAAATGTCGTCAATAATGTTAACGCCCTCTCTCTTTAGTTCATTATGGAAAATTGGTTGTCCACCTGCCCGTATCGACGAGTTATACCAAATGTATTGCTGCCTTACTTCTCTTGCAATTGTCGGTTGCTTAATTGCCACTGCTATTCTGAACCACAACAACATTTCCTTATAATGCCTTAAAATCAGGTTTGAATTGACCCAAGACTTTGTGTAATTTATATATGCTATATCCTCTATGGATACACTCATTTTATTTTAAAGTACCGTAACGAAAGCTGTACTTTTAAATCGCATCATCTTTCCCAGCCGTGATACTCGGATATCTGTATAAATCTGTAGGATGTCAGAGGCATTCAGCACGCCTTCGTCGATGGGTAAGCATAAAGTTTGTTTGGCAACTTTAGCTGTTCAATCATTCCATAAAAATGTAGGGACATATCCCTGGATTTCAACCAAAGTATCTTCTTTATCAGACAGACAGACAGACAGACAGACAGACAGACAGACAGACAGACAGACAGACAGACAGACAGACAGACAGACAGACAGACAGACAGACAGACAGACAGACAGACAGGCGCGGACGCGCACGCACGCACGCACGCACGCACGCACGCACGCACGCACGCACGCACGCACGCACGCACGCACGCACGCACGCACGCACGCACGCACGCACGCACGCACACACACACACACACACACACACACACACACACACACACACACACACACACACACACACACACACACACACACACACACACACACACACACACACACACACACACACACATATACCTATATCAATGTGCTTACAATTAGCGACTTAGCGACGGATATTTTGTATTTCAAAGTGAGATCTCTCTGTTTCCATCGGTTCAGTGCTTGTTTAATCCTTGCTACAATTGGCTTTACATTAATTTCGTCAGTCTACCACGACACTATACCAAACTCCCAATATCTTAACCTTCTCAGACGGTTTCCTACCACAAATACTCGCTGCATTCCTTTTATCGTGACCTAACCACATGAATTCACTTTTATCCTGATTCAATTATAGGCCGGATATCTTTCCATAATCTTGAACTACGCTCAGGCGTTGTTCTCCTGATTGCAAATATTTAACAAACAATGTAGTGTCGTCACAATCCTGAGAAATAACAAACGTTTTGTTTGAAATTTGTAGGCCATGCACATTTCCCGCTTGCCTGATTTTGCATGCGAGTATTTCAACTGCAATCGTGAACAGCGGCGCAGATAAGGGGGACCCTTGCTGAAGACCACGAGACGGCCTAAACTAATCTGATGTGAAACCGTTGTTTATGATCAAAAGCTCTGAGCTTGTATGCAATAGCTTAACCCAATCGATAAAGGAATAACCAAAAGTAAAACATTTTAATCATGCATATACAAATTCATGTTCGTCTGTATTAAAAGCATTTTGGAAGTCCAAGGTCATTAGTAGTCCTCCACGGTCATTAAGCTCGCAGTATTTAATAACATCGGCTAGTGTTCCTAAGTTGGAACCGATAAATGTAGATGGAACCGATAAACGTACCTGTAGTTGACCATGATGCCACACGAGTTGGTGAAACCGCGAGGCATCAGGTCGGCTCGCCAGTTCAATCAATCAATGAGTCATGACTCACCTGTAGTTGATCATGATGCCACACGAGTTGGTGAAACCGCGAGGCGTCAGGTCGGCTCGCCAGTTCAATCAATCAATGAGTCATGACTCACCTGTAGTTGACCATGATGCCACACGAGTTGGTGAGACCGCGAGGCGTCAGGTCAGCTCGCCAGTTCAATCGCCACATCACGGCGCCGTTGCGCAGGTGGAAATTGGCTGCAACACGCAGCATATCAGATGCGGATAGTTCGGGGTATTTTTTTGTGGGGGGTGGATTTTTAGAGGCGTGTCGGACCATAAAGGTCACTTGCGCCGCCTTCTTCGGATTTAAATACGGGTTTTAATACAACACCAGCCAATTAACCCGCTCGTCTCTCGGGTGACATCCGCACGCCCTATCTCGGGTGGGGTGGGGAGGGGGTGCGGTTGTTGTTGAAGACCTCCCCTAGCTTACAAACTAAGCGGTGCATGAACGCGAAAGGGATATCATTGGAACGTTCTCAACGAGTAGGGCCTGAGAATGACCTCATTTTTGTTATTTAAACTAATTTTGAAACTCAACATGGCGGTTTTTCAGGAAAAATAATTACCTTTGAAACAGTTATATCTCCATTTCTGGTAAAGATACAGAGTCAAAGCACACGCCATTCGAGAGCTAAATACACAGCGAATGTGACACAAAAAATAACATTGGTAAATCACGGGACAAAATTGGCAGTGACCTTAGGCCACTGGCCTGACGTCAAATATAAATCCAAGACATACGTGTTGTAAGCAGTGCCAAATTATTATCAAGTGGTAAGCTTTATTTCAACTTAGCGCACTTTATCTTGACTTGGGCTCAGGTCACTCGACGGAGGTCAATCAAATTGGAAAAGGCACTTCTTATCATATGTCTGCATGCATACCAAAGGAAAAACCCTGACAGAAGAGCATGCATATTACGAAAATAGGACAATTAGCCCATAACTGCCGTGGCCGTGACCTCAGGCCACGGCCAATTATGTCTGACATAACCTGACCTCAAACTGAAATCCGAGATACATTTTTGTAGGCACTGCCTCAAGTACCAAGTCTCAGTTCAACATCTTTTCATTTAGATGAGTTGTCGGTCTTGAAACATTCATGGGATGATCCTATTCGACTTGAGCTAGGTCAGTGACCTTACTTGGGCTAGGTCAGTGGCCTTACATGACCCGAGGTTGAGATATTCACTTCAGACGTAAAAATGATGAAGGAAAAGGTACTGCAAATATCGCGGCGCTGCGCGGCGCCGTGTGTTCTCTATCGCGGAAAACCTTAAGTGAGCGTAGAAAGTCCGTAGAATACGTAAGAAGAGGGGTTATAATGCATCCGAATAAACTACGACATATGGCAGATCATGATTGGGCTGGCCGGAATCAGTGTTGAAGAGAAATTGGATAGCAGGGTACACTGCCAGATCTCGCCTACCGGTTTTGGTGACTTCGGGCGCAGCACCCCCCTTGCCCTCCTACTACAACCTCTCAAAGCCAAGTCGTTAAACTAAAAGCTGCATCTTGGTGACTCAATTTTGGAATATCGCTTCTTTTGTTAAAGATTTTCTTTTACAAATGTGTAATTTTGTTCAACCTTGCCCCCATCCCTACCCTCTGCATCAAATGAAATACTCACATTTCTCATTTCAAGAATGACTGATGTTCAGACTCATGCAATAGGGGTCGAGCAGAGGGGGTTGGAATTAGCAGTGTTCTGAAGATATGCAATCACTTTGTATTTTAATTCAGAAAACGTTTCATATACGGCTTGCTATTTGATAAACTGAAATTGCCATACTTGATATCAAATGAATATCTTGAAATCATTTTACATTTTCCAATGGAAGGAAGGGGCAAACTACCGTTTCACCCCTCCCTTCAAGCCGCTTGTGGGATCATGTCCCCCTCTCTAGATCCGTTAGTGCCAGGATAGACGAAATGTCAGAGAGAGAGACATCAAGTAGCTTTAGTTTGGCTCGCTTACTTGGAATTTAGGGCGCACCGAACACGATAAGTAGGTCCATGGGTAGGTCTAGTTGGAACAAGCGATTTACCAATGAAATTGATAAGCAACAACGCAACAGGGTGCCTACAATTGCACCGCCAGTACGTAGCTATAGAATACGTAGCTACACACCGGGGCTACAGATGACGCCTAGAGAATCATGGCGAATCAGCACATTGATTGTCAGCGGTATTGGCGAAGAAGTCGTTAGACCGTTCGTCCCTTAGCTTGTCTCCCTTAGCCTATCATCCCTTAGCTTGTCTTTCTACCTGCACATTCAGCAATGTTGAGCAACAGATGGACTGGAGTTGTCAAATGATGGAATCATTGGGTAAAATCTCAGATAATCATACAAGATTCTGCTAGGTATGTTCAGGCAATTGTGTATCTGGGTACGAGAGGAAAAAAGCGTGGCAACTAGCCATGTCAGGGATATTGACCTTCCTGGCACTCCTGTGGCATTTCCAGGAACTGACCAATGAAACCTCAGAAACTGTGCCAGCTGAACGAAACCGTAGCCACCAATGACGTGTCATAATCTCGCGCGTCCGCGTGCATGTGTTTATGCATGTTGTATATACAGTTATTAGTGCGTGCGTGACCCACCAACACTATCCAGTGCAGAACCGCGCCGCTTTTCCCTGTACAAGTAGCGCGCGCAGAGGCGCATTAGCGGCGTCTGCACCGCGTCACACAAGTCGTCCCCCTCCTCCAGCCAGGAGCATGAGGTGACGAGCCGTTTTAGCACGGGCAGAGTGCGCACCACGCCGTCACTCTCAGTCAGCTCTGAGAGACGAGCCCACTCGTCCGGAGTCATCAGCGTACATTGGCCTGTCGCACAATGGGAGGTTATCAGCTCACACAGGCCTGTCGCACCACGAGAGGTCATCAGCTCACACGGGTATGTCGCACAGCGAGATGTTATCAGCACACACTGGCCAGTCGCACCACGAGGGCAATCACCTCACACAAGCCTGTCGCACGAGAGGTTATCAGCTCACACTCGCCTGTCGCACCATGGGAGGTCATCAGCTCACACTAGCCCGTCGCACCACGAGAGGTTATCAGCTCACACTGGCCCGTCGCACCATGAGAGGTCATCAGCTCACACTGGCCCGTCGCACCATGAGAGGTCACCAGCTCACACTGGCCTGTTGCACTATGGGAGATCATCAGCTCACACTAGCCTGTTGCACTATGGGAGGTCATCAGCTCACACTGGCCCGTCGCACCATGGGAGGTCATCAGCACACATTGGTCTGTTGCACTATGGGAGGTCATCAGCTCACACTAGCCTGTTGCACTATGGGAGGTCATCAGCTCACACTGGCCTGTTGCACTATGGGAGGTCATCAGCTCACACTGGCCCGTCGCACCATGGGAGGTCGTCAGCTCGCATTAGCCTGTTGCACTATGGGAGGTCATCAGCTCACACTAGCCTGTTGCACTATGGGAGGTCATCAGCTCACACTGGCCCGTCGCACCATGGGAGGTCATCAGCTCACACTAGCCTGTTGCACTATGGGGGGGTCATCAGCTCACACTGGCCTGTCGCACTATGGGAGGTCATTAGCACACATTGGTCTGTTGCACCATAGGAGGTCATCAGCTCACACGGGTGGCCTGTTGCATTATGGGAGGTCATCGGTTCAAACTGACCTCGTAAAAGGGAAACAGCTCATTCGATGGAGGTGCTGACAAAAGGGAAAAACAAAACAGAACATTATCTTTTTTCTCTGGTCTTCTCCCTCCCTGCCCCCCCCCCCCCCCTCTCTCTTTCCCACTCTGTCTCTGCCTCTGCCTCTCTCCCTCCCTCTCCCTCTCTGCCTCCCTATCCCTCTCTCTCTTTCCCTCCCCCCTCTCTCTCTCCCTCAAGGAACGGCGAGTTATATTTATTTCGTACGCTGCTCGCTGAGGTTCGGATGTCGCCTTCATCCGTTAGAAGTAGCAAGGGGGACGAAGCTGCTTCGCGCGGTCCAACCCCGGGCAGATTAATGTGACCGCTCCGGCTGGGACCGCACGTGCAGCAGCCGTCCGACGGGCGCATCTCGCCCCGCGGTGACATAGTGGCCCCACCTAGCCGCTCCACCCAGAACAACTCTGGGCCCGATCGGCAGCACTCACCTCGTTCGGCCTTGTTGATCTCGGTGATAAGCCAGCTCTTGAAGCCGGGGATCGGCGACAGACTGGAGAACTGGCTCAAGTGCGGGTACTCAGCCAGCAGCTCCCTCACCACGCGCTTGATCAGGTAGTTACCCAGCTCGATACCCTACAGGACAGGTGATGATGGGTCACGCCTCCGCACTATGCGCCGGATCAGGTAGTTACCCAGCTCGATACCCTACAGGACAGGTGATGATGGGTCACGCCTCCGCACTATGCGCCGGATCAGGTAGTTACCCATCTCGATACCCTACAGGACAGGTAATGATGGGTCACGCCACGCACTACGCACCGGATCAGGTAGCTGCCCGGCTAAACACCATACAGGGCAGCAGTCATCGGTCTCACTCCCGCACCACGAGCTAAATGCAAAGCGTGTTGAGTCCGATCACTCCTGTGGCCCTTTAGCCCTCGCAATGTGGGATGGTTTTCCACCCTTCACCGTGCGGGGGACGAGTAGTCTGTGGGTAAGTTGCCCGTCTCGCCATCGAAAGATTGTGGATTTGAGTTTCACGTGTCGCTACTCTTCGCCCTCGACCAATCGGCGTGAGAGATTGGCGACGCTACATGACGCAACGGTCGACGTGTCGTAAAACTAATAACCACCACCACCACCTCCACCGTGCGAGGGGTCATTTCGGCTCACATCCTTCTAGCTTTCCTTGGAAACAAAACATAGATATGTTGTGAACGGCATGGTGAAGCTCCATCCTTGAACGTTCAGAGTTGATCGAAAATGTTCTATATCTCTTTTGGTTGACTTTGCAGGTCAGATCAAACAGGTCAATGTCGGGGTGCAGCGGGCACCCACTTTCGTCATAGTTGTCTGACCCGGGTCGTAAAACAAGCGCAATCTCATGCTTCAATTTCGATGATATGCAAACTGAAGAAATGGTCTAGCAGACACGTGCAAAGTGATAACCGATCCCGCCAAGGCCAAATACGTGGAAATATGTGAAGAACTGTTCAAGATGACAATTCACGAAATAGGTATGGTACCCCGTTAAGGGTAACAGGTACCCCGCTGAGGGAATGGTAATAAGTGGCCCCAAAGCAAAACTAAATGTGTTCCATATTTCTTTTGTGGCATGCGCGTGGCCTCCTCGGAACCACCGATGTATGCTTTCGCTGCTACCTTGAATGAGGCTGATGGAGTGTGAAAGATGTCCACTACATGAGATTTCGAAGGCAAATTATTTACTAACCTGGAAAGTCTCCAAAACAAACCCGATTGTATCGGGTTAGCCCGTGCTCTTGGAATGAATACAGCATTTCGTGCGCGGGTTAATCGAGTTGGCATATTCAAAGGAAAGAGTTTCAGAAGGTCACAAGAGCCTATATTGTTTCTAAGGAAGTTTCTAATGCAAAATAAGCCTACGTCTGGAATCTAGGGAATGACTTCGATATGTTGTAAAAGGTGATTGTAGGATAGGGCGGGCGTGGAGCCAGATGGCGTGTGAAATAAGAGCCACATCAAGAATTTCTCTTGTACTCGATCGACCCGCACAGCGCAGGGTGGATGGCAGCGGCGTCCGTTCAAATAACGCTGGCGTATTCTAAAATAGAACGCACATTGGCGAAGCACCGCAGCCATTGTACAACTGTGCTTGAATTTGGAATGTTTTGCTCCAGGCCGGAATGATCACATAAGCAGACCCAGAGCTCTGCTTGCTTTTCGTACGATGTCATTAACATGAGCTCCAAATATTAACTTTGACTCCAGCGTTACACCTAAATCACATATTTCGTCCGCTCTTTCTATTTCGATATTGTTACTATTGTAAGTCACACACTAGGAGAGGCATCCGCTTGAGAGTCATCGTGAACGCTTTGCATTTGCTAGGATTCAGATTTAATGACCACCTGACGGACCATACTGCCAGACGATCACGTCCTGTTGCAGCAATAAATCGTCAGCCAAAGAAGCAATTTTGCAGAACATGCTTACACATCTGGATAAAGAAGACAATCAAAGTGAAGATCCTGGGGCAAGTCATTAATCAACATGGAAAAGAGAAGAGGGCCAGAAAGAAACCTTTCGGAACATAGTGAACTACCAATCTTCAGCTTGAGGTTTTGTTGTTCACCAGTCTTGCCAGCAGATGCGAGACGAACCATTTGAGAGCAGTCTTGTTGATGATATGATTATATAAATTATTTAGCGCTCTGGCGAGGAACATATCATTTCATCAATATCATACGATGACCTTTCCTCGATGATTAGAAAATACAGTCGAAAGTTACTTTGCTCTTGGTGTATATTCGGGTACAACCCTTCGTCAAACCACATAAAAAGAAGCAATTCCATATAGCGGTCGAATTCTCACTGCCATACTTTATTAGCTATGTCATGTCGTGCCTTGCTAGGCATAGCCTTTATGATTCCGGAGACGCCTTTAATGATGCTACGTACAAGACATACATTTGTGCACATTTGCTTACATTGGTCACACACGGCGGTGCATACTGTAAAAAATATTTATCGAAAGCACTAAAGTTAACTGTTACAAAATGTTTTACAAGCTGTGTCGGACTACATACATAGGGGAAACAAAACGCACAATCCGACTCAGATTCAACGAACACATTCGGGACATATGAAATAAAACAGCCGACACCCCTTTTGGAGACCACTTCAGAAGCGCCCACGCACAGGATCACCATACATCTATTCTATTGGACCTTCGGATACTATTAAAAACGAGACCTTATAGATCGGAAGATCGCTGAGTCATTACTCATTAAGAACATAAACCTGACCTAGACTCGAACCCAACCTCTTGGCCGATATTATGATACGATTAGTCGATAGGCATGTATCCACAGTGTGTGCATAACGTGCATGTCATGTATGTTATGTTCCATGAACGAGATGTGCGTATGCAGATTTTGATGAACAGTAGCTTCCGGTTTGTTTTTTCCTCCTTCGTCCTGGTGCAGCAATGCAGGGTGTACATGTCTACCAAGGAAAAGCAGATAGATGCGATAGGCATGAAAGGATTCCCCCCGCCCCCAAACAAAAAATGGCTAGTTTACTTTAGTGCTTTCGATACATATTTTTACAGTAGGCACCGCCGTGTGTGACCATTGTAAGCAAATGTGCATAAATATATGTGTAGTGAAGTTTCTATATAGGTTACGTGATAGTCCAGGATAATGACCTCGCGTTCGCGTCACTCCCGTTGTAAAGATCCAAAGTTATCTGTACTATTTGCATTGTGCAGATGGATGAGTAAATAGACGGCAACAGTCAAACTCCAGAAAGAACGTACATAACAATGTTCCACAACAACGAACGACCGTGATATTACTTAGCGTTGAATTTTAAGGCCGAAATCAGTTATTAATTTAGAACGCGCGACCGCCAGTGTTACAGACCCGCGTCGCTTGGCTGCTCAGAGACGACTGACTGTCGGGGGTAGGTCATGAGGTCTGGCGGCTACAGGCACCCGAATCTCCGCCGCAGACGCGGCCGTAGGCCCGGTAAAAGCGCTGAGCTAGGTTTCCGGCCGCGACTCGGCGGCAGCGCCGGCCGGCCGGATGGAAAGGTATTGACAGTTACGTGGCGGTAGGTCGGATGGCTTTACGGGATTACAGCATTTACAATTACTGAACAGACAAAAGTGCAATTTTATGGAAACTCTGTAACAACACATCATGAGGTCCGAAGATCGAATTAAATTTCCAGATTAATTCTGAGGTCCATTGAGACAAATCACGATCTTCTACAATCACACACGAATCAACAAACACTCACGATACAACAAATTAAAACGAGTTCCTATAGTCAACTGAAGGTCCTACGAGGGTTAGTCTAGGGGTCTTTAAGGGGTACCCATGGCTCTGATCCATGTTAATAAAGTAAACAATGTTCCTACTACACTACACTCAAATACGATTTACATCACACATCCTCGGCGATCACTGTCGCGCGCGCACGGTATAATGTTCAGTCCGGTTCGGGGAGGGGGACGTGGGTGACCGTTCCACGTTCGACACGCCGAATTGCGGCATTTACCGCATTTCACTCGTCGGTCTTGCGGCTTCGCCTGTTCCGACGATATTCGCGATACTGCTGCAGTAGACGCTTGGTGTCAGCAGCGCCACCAACAGTTTTCTCGGCGGCGGCAGTCGTTCTGGCACAGGCGGCGCTCGCGTCTGCAGCGGCGCTCACGTCTGCAGCGGCGCTCACATCTGCAGAGGCAGCTCGCGACTGCAGCAGCGCTCGCGTCTGCAGCGGCGCTCAAGTCTGCAGCGGCGCTCACGTCTGCAGCGGCGCTCACGTCCTCAGCGACGCTCAGCAGCGGCACTCCTAGTAGTCGGGTTTTTGCCGGTGCCCGCGTCCTCGGCGGCCGGTTCCTTGGCGGCGCTCGCTGGCGCCGAGCCAACGGACCAGTCGTCGAACTGGCCGGACGAAACGGTCGCTGGTGGGCTCATGTTGCAGGGGCTTCCTGTCTGCCTCTGTATAAGGTGGCCGCAGGTGGCCCACCTGTCGGTGTCCTGTGGCAGCCGGCGTGACCGACTTGTCACGCCCGATCGTCAGCTCATGTGGATGCTGGCTCATGGCCAGCACGGATGACGATGGTTTTGCACCGAGCTGGATGGGTTGGATGGTTTTGGATTGCATTGTGGATTCCAGGTATAGAGCTCGGTTCAAAGTTGGGGAAGTATGGGTCCGGCGTTTGATTTTGACCACCAAATACTTTTTACTAACAGTTGACAATATGTCACACTAGACATCAGAACAGGTGACGTCACGAAATCACATCAATCATCAATATGCCCATATGGGGTTCCACCAAAATGGTGCTGCACATACTACATCAATCACATCGGCAATCATCATGCCGGTAGGTGGCGCTACTCCGTCACCGTTTGTGGCGTCACTGCGCCGACAATACAGTTACACAATCACTTGAGGCTACTCACTGGCATACTCTCAACAATACATCTCCTTGAGCATCTTACTTAAGCATAGACTGGAACATCATCATTTGCAATTTTAACTGCTTCATCATTGATTCATTTTGCATCTTCACAAAGCTCGCAAAGGCGCTAGCTTTACTAGGCGTGACATCGACTCGGTCGACATCAGCTTCGTAATCAGTGGAAGTAGCAGCCATCGTGAATTTGAAGTTTGCATGGGGGACGATCCTCATCAGATGATTCCGCCAAAGATCGTTTATTTTTCATGGACTTGCCTCACTGGGTTTTCAGTCGAGTCCTGCAAGCGCTTTGCTAATTCTAAAAGCGGAATTTCATCTTCCGACTCGCTATTTGGAGGTTTTGAACGTTTCGCTAATTGCGATTGTGAAGTTTCAGGGTCTGAATCACTGGACGTGGGAAGTGGTCGTATCAGGCGTTCTGCTAATTCTGATAGGGGTAAATCGTCTTCTGAATCGCTCGAAGAGGGGAGTGGTCTTTTGTTTAGTTCAACTAGTTCCGAAAGTGGGGCAGTGTCGTCTGACTCACCAGTCGACGGCAACGGCCTTTTGTTTCTCTGAACTGGTTCAGACAGAGGAATGTTTGTCTCGGCATCACTTGATGCCGGTGATGGCTCGGCTGCATCTGCTGACTGGGTGAGAGGTGATCTCTCCGGCAAGTCAGACTCGACCAGCGGTTGTTGCACCGAGCCAGGCATGGGCTCTGTCAACTCAGCGGTGTCATCATCTTTTGTTCTCGGTGGGCTGCATACGTCCATGGGACTGTAGCTCATCCTAACAGGGAATGTAGCTCG
The DNA here is from genome assembly GCA_034440615.1 of Ashinkailepas kermadecensis. NCBI lineage: Eukaryota > Metazoa > Arthropoda > Thecostraca > Neolepadidae > Ashinkailepas > Ashinkailepas kermadecensis. Next base: position 202,331 of record JAOTOM010004192.1, read on the forward strand.
GGACGACCTCGGCTCTTTTGGCTGACCTAGAAGGCTGCACTCGTTCAGAGGTGGCACCAGCTACTTTTGAAGTTTTCTCTAAATATTTCTGGTTCACTGGCTCGTCTTGGTCCTTGGTGGGTTCCCATGCTGTGTTCGGGTCGGCTAGCCGTAATTTCTTGGCATGCACTAGCCGGGTCTTACCGATGGTCTGATTTCTGATCACATAATGTACTGGGCTAGTCTGGTTGATAATCCGAAAGTATGGTTTCCAGGGAAGCAAGAACTTTGGCGACTTACCAGGTTGTACCGTTGTGACATAATAATATACGGGATCCCCAATTTTGAAATTTCGCGGCTTGGCTTTGCGGTCTGCGTACTCAGGGTTCCTCTCATGGCTCTCTGCGATGTGTGTCTTCATGTAAATTTGACAACATTTTTGGGACATAGTCTTCTCCGTAATATTTCATTTTAGGCTAGAGTAAATTGTCTAAAGGGAGAACAGGGTCTCTGCCGTACAGTGTGAAGAATGGCGAAATGGTTCCAGAACTTCCAATGTTCGCGGTCCGATAAGCGGCAAGAGTGGCGGTAATTTTTGTGTCCCAATCATCTTGATTTTCGTTGATTGCTTTTGCTAATATGTCATTTTGGCATCGATGGTAGCGTTCGCAACGGCGGTTACTTTGCGGCCTATACGCACTGGTGGTGATATGGCGAATATTCAAACATGTTTCTGGCTCGTCTACAATGGCATTTCTAAATTCCGTTCCTAAGTCCGAAAGTATTACGCGTGGACATGAGTGGCGTGGAATTATTTCTTCCATAAGTATTTTTGCGACGGTATGAGCATCTTTTTGCTCAGTGCAAAAACTTTCCGGCCAAGAGGAAAACAAGTCGTTGATTGTGATGACGTAACGGTTACCTTTTTGCGTTTCTGAGAATGGTCCACAAGTGTCGATAGCAATCATTTCAAAGGGATAGTGACGTACTGGCATCTCCTGCATGGGTGCTGGGGCTGCTTTGGCTCTGTGTCCTATGCAAGGCACGCAAGCTTTAAGGTAGGCCACTGTGTCTCTCCACATTCCGTTCCAATAATCTAAATTTAAGCTTTTCGTATGGTTTCGCGAGTCCCATGTGTCCTGCAAAGAAACATTCGTGCATCTCTTTCAATACTTCCTGTCTCAAAGATTTAGGCACGCATAGTTGTAAGCCTGGAAATGGTCCACAGCGAGGTCCGTCGCTAATTTTGTAAATGAGTTTGTCCAATTCCATGTAATGCAAAACGATATCTCGATAATTTGTGTGATTTTTGTAATTCATGATTTTTCGAATATTTGCTATGTCCTCATCTGCCTTCTGAAGTTTCTCTATATTCTCCCACTTCACTAGTACGTCCTTAAATTTTTCCTCTCTGCTCAGTTCTTCCTCTAGTTTTCTGAATTCGGTTTGGCGGAGATCACCCATGGGAACATGGTCTGTATCAATGACATTCACGACTTGGTCTGATTCGTGCATTCTACTGAGATGGCCTGCAACGACATTTTTGCTTCCTTTAACATAAATTATTTCGCAGTTGTTCCCTGAAAGCATGATAGGCTATCCTTGCAACATTGGATTCTTCATTTCTGACAGGTTCAAGAAGGTAAGTGGACGGTGATCAGTCAAAATGCTGAATTTCGATCCAAGCAAATATTGGCGTAATTTTTGCACAGCCCAAACGCACGCATACTCTTCTTCCTGTACTACCGGCCATTTACGTTGTGTTCCGTTCAATTGCTTCGACAGGTACTGTACCACTCTTTCATTGTCTCCGTGTTCCTGCACTAACACGGCTCCAATCGCTTCTTGGGAGGCATCCGTGCATAATTTGTACTCTTTTGTGATGTCGGGATATGCCAGTACGGGCGCGGAAGCTAATTTTTGTTTCAGGGTTTCGAAAGCATGTTCACACTCGTCTGTCCAATCAAATTTTGCATGTTACTTAGTGAGGTCTATAAGTGGCGCTGAGATTTTGCTGAAGTTTGGAATGAAGCGACGGTAGTATGAACACATACCGATAAATGAGCGGACTCCCTTGACATTGGTCGGGGCTGCCATATGTTGAATCGCTTCAACCTTCTCAGGGTCTTGCTGGATACCAGAGGCTGACACTACGTGTCCCAAGTACTGTACTTTTTCTTTCAAGAAGTCACATTTGGAAAGTTTTAGTTTCAACTTCGCTTTTCGTAGTCGGCGGCAAACTTCTTCAAGATGGGCCAAATGTTCGTCAAACGTTTTAGAGTATACTATTATGTCATGGATGTAGGCTGTTGCAAACTGATTTTGAATTCCAAACAACACTTTATTCATCAATTCCATAATTTTTGATGGTGCGTTACAATGCCAAATGGCATTTTTCGAAAGTTCCACGGGCCTAGAAAACACGTGAATTCCGTTTTTGGAATACTCTCTTCCGACATAGGAATTTGCCAATAACCAGCTTTCAAATCCAAAGACGATAATAATTTCGCACCTCCCAAAGAGGCAAGAATGTCCTCAATGAGGGGAAATGGGTAGCTATTTTTCTTGGTCGCCTTATTTAATTTTCTAAAGTCAATCGCGAACCGGTTGCTTCCATCTTTTTTGCGAACAATCACTATCGGGGCCGCCCAGGGACTGTCTGATTCTTCAATGATTCCGGCTTCTAGCATTACTTTGATTTGTTCTTCTACATATTTTCGCTGAGAGAATGGCGTTTTATAAGGAGCTTGTCGGATCGGTGGGTTATCTCCAGTGTCAATGTCCATTTTGATGACATCAGTCGCTCCAAGTTCTGCGTCAGTCTCCGCAAATAAGTCAGTGTTAGCACGTAACAGCTGTTTTAATTTATATTTGTCCGTGCCGATCAAGTGAGCCAGTTTGGCTTGATCGAGCGGGTCAGAGGGTGCGGTCAGCGGCGTAAGTTCAATGTCTTGGGTCATGTCGATCAGGTTTTCTAGGTCAGAGTCGTCTAGTCTCAGCGAATGCTATCACCTGCTCTGGGTACAAGGAGAAATATCGAGTAGTGGTATTGACAATTCGAACTGGTACACATTTATGTTGATCAGGTTTCGCTATTACTTCGGCTATGAATAAGCCAGGTTCCTCAGAGATCAACGGCATATTATCCAGCGAGCGTACATGACAATTTTGATCGACTAGTTGGACACGGTTAATGTAGGCTGGGCATTCCACAACAGTGTTGGGGGGAATATGGATTCTTCCCTTGACTCGGACGAGTGAGCTCGCCTGCTCACTGGCCTGTTTTTGTGGTCTCAGTGGAATCATGTTTCCTTCGATGCAGAGAGCCTTTTTCTCAAAGTCTAATTTCGCTCCAAACTTCGTCAAAAAATCATTTCCCAACATGCATTCCTGTTTCAGGTCCTCCACAATTTTCAATTCGAATGGTTTTCGGAATTTGCTCATCTCTACTGTGAAGGTTCCGACTCCTATGTTTTTCAGGCGAAGGCCACTGGCGGATATCAGTGGTATGCATTCTCGTCGGTCCTCTGATACATTTATAACATTTTTATCCGCGATTTTGTCAAATAATTTTCTCGAAGTCAATGATATGTCGGCTCCAGTGTCCACGAGCGTATAAGCTTTTTGGTTGCCTATACGTAGCCAAGCCATGGGTGTGTTCGCTTTGATGCGAACTTGTTGGACACAGGCCAGTTTCTGTTTACGCTTCTCGGGGTCTCGCTTTTTCCTGACATTCTTTCTCTCTTTTCTCTTTGTTTCCTCTTTCTGAATTTTTATAGCACTATCGCGGTGGTCAGTCGCGACAGAGCTAATCAGTTTTCCGACTGGCTGATAGGTTGAGAGCGGCACTGCCTTCCGAGATGACCAATGTTTTCGCACTTCACACAGATGGGTCTGCCATCTGAAGTCCAGCGGTAAGCTGGGTGCTGGGCGGTGCTGGGTAGTTCTCTCCACATTCTGGGCCCCATTGGGAGTCGTGGCTGAGGGTGTCCATTGTAGGACCTTCAGGGATAGGCTCGCGGCGTTCTTGGGTAACGTTGGTAAGATGGGTGAAATACCCGTGGTCCAGGCTGAGGTTGATTCTCCGTTTGTGGTTTCTCCGTTTGTTTTTTGTGCCAATTTTTCCACTGTTCGGCCTATTGCCAACACTAGTTTCTATAATTTTTATATTCTGTCCTCTCCTTTGTCCAGATTACTTGAGTCAATCTCCATCGGTTCGTCTTTCTGTACCCCTCTACAGACCTCAATAACTGTGTCCACCTTTTGTTCTCTTACTGCATTTGGATGGCTTCTTCGAGAGTTCGGAACTGCTGTCTGTATAATTTATTTGCCAACGAGCTACTTTGGACGCCTCTATTAAAAAGGTCTATCAGAATGTCCTGCGTTGTGGGATTTTCCAAGTCCGTGTATGCTTCACGTGCCAGAGCGGGTAGCCTCCCCCACCCCGAAAAAAAATTATGAACCAATTCCGCCCGGTACTACTTCATTTTTCGGAAACTTTCTTGGGAACATTTTTGATCCGAAAAGTCAGTGTACTTTTCTCGCATAACTCGTTTGATTTCTGCCCACGTCATGTGTGGTTGCTGAAGGAACACGCGTTGCATGAATTCGGCTACAGGTCCAGAAAGCGTTTTGACGCAAATTATTTGCATTTGTTCGTCGTCCATGCTGAAATTTGTACGTTCGAATTGGCGTAGCCACTCGCATAACTTATTATGACTGTCTCCAGAAAAGGGTTCGACGTTCTGGGTCATTCCATGTGCTCTCATTTCCAGTCGAATTTTGTTGAAACTGTCGGCAAGTCTATCAAAAGTAATTTCAGTCATGTTTAGTTGCGTTACGTTGTCTCTATTTTTCCCTAAAATTATTTGTTCACTTTGTGGAGAATTATATGTTTCAAATTCGGCTCGAAGTTCACACAATAGTTCACACACAGTATTCAGTGCACAACAGGTATACGGCACAATTATGCAATTTTAAAACAGTTATATTTGTGGTCGAAAATCGGAGGTGGTATTTTGGAAGGATTTTGGAATTTTTGGTCCGATTTGCGTTTGTTTGTAGTCGATATCCCTTCCCCGTCCGTGCTGAACGGCGTGTTGACGGTCTACGTTGGTGTTGGTTGATCTGTTGTCTGGGCGCACTTGTAGTAAGTCGTAGAAAGTCCGGGTCCTACGGTCACCATTTGTAGTGTCTTCCGGGTCACTAGGGCAGCACTTGTAGTGAAGTTTCTATGTAGGTTACGTGATAGTCCAGGATAATGACCTCGCGTTCGCGTCACTCCCGTTGTAAAGATCCAAAGTTATCTGCACTATTTGTATTGTGCAGATGGATGAGTAAATAGACGGCAACAGTCAAACTCCGGAAAGAACGTACATAACAATGTTCCACAACAACGAACGACCGAGGGGACGAGTGGTCTAGGGGCAAGATGCTCGTCTCGCGATCGAAAGATTGTGGGTTCGAATCTCACCTGTCGCTACTCTTCGCCCGCGACCAATCGGCGTGAGAGATTGGCGACGCTATATGACTGAACGGTCGACGTGTCGTAAAACCAATAACCAACCAACCAACCAACGAACGACCGTGATATTACCTAGCATTGAATTTTAAGGCCGAAATCAGCTATTAATTTAGAACGCGGGACCGCCAGCGTTACAGACCCGCGTCGCTTGGCTGCACAGAGACGACTGACTGTCGGGGGTGGGTCATGAGGTCTGGCGGCTACCGGCACCCGAATCTCCGCCGCAGACGGCGGCCGCAGGCCCGGTAAAAGCGCTGAGCTAGGTTTCCGGCCGCGACTCGGCGGCAGCGCCGGCCGGCCGGATGGAAAGGTACTGACAGTTACGGGGCGGTAGGTCTGATGGCTTGACGGGATTACAGCATTTACAATTATTGAACAGCCAAAGGTGCAATTTTATGGAAACTCTGTTACATATGTCTTGTACGTAGCATCATTGAAGGTGTCCCTGGAATAAAAAAGCCTATGCTTAGCAAGGCACGACATAACATAGACAATAAAGAATGGCAGTTAGAATTCGACCGTTAGATGAAATTGCTTTTTCTTGTGGTTTCACGAAGGGTTGTACCCTAATATACACCAAGAGCAAAGTCACTTTCGACTGTATTTTCTAATCATCGTGGAAAGGTCATCGTATGATATTGATTAAATTATGATTATTTTAACTTTCTGATGAGCACAATGTGATTTACACTTTGAAAAGCGACCGAATAATCTGTGTAATTTATGTCCGTTTGGTAGCCATCCGACTTCACCCAGAAGAAAGGCAAGTGGGTAGGTGTATGCAGCACGACCATTTTGATATTGCTGCTGGCACGGATGGCCGTGCGGTAAGGCTTAGCCATTTTTGTTGCGGAAGTCTGTATTTCAGTCACCAGAGTGTCTTTGATACATGTACCCTCCGGACATTTCAGGTCACATTTATGGACGTAATTTTCCACCACAATATTGCGTTTGTTTCCAAAAAATATTCACTGATCGGGAAATTCCCAAGGTAAACCAGCAGTTCATCTAGCGACCTAATCTTGGGTCACTTTTTTCCTTGAACATTTGCTTCACACGCAGATTTCATTTTTTCACTGCATCTTGTATGGTTTGCGTATGAAGAAAAATGTTTAAATATACCCAAAAACGTACGTACATAAAACCGCATTGAGACGAGCTCTTTAACTGGTTTTCACCCGCCGTAGCTCCGGTATCTTAAAACACTGGCGCCCAATTTTTAAAACAATATGTACCATCAATTGTGGGAAGGCGTGCCAAATTTCAAAGCGAAATAGCGAACGATTCAGGAGTTCGCTCAGAACAACTTTGGGGGAGAGTTAAAACGATCCCCACCCAGCACTGCGAGGGTTAATGCATTAATAAACTGCAGAGTTCTTGTACAGAACCAGCGTGTTGCGAGGTACAATTCTGTAAAATTACAGGTCCATTACAAAATTGCACGCGTCCATCACATGTAGAACCCATCAAACAAAACTGTTAGAAACTGGTTACATCCGTAAATAAATTTGAGGTAGAAAACATTCGCACAACATTCCATTGTTCCAGCAGGTCGACGGGAATGTCAGCGCACGTGTTCTCGTCATGACCAATGGCAGCGAACAAGCTTAAGCAATAACGCTGAATGGACTAGTTGCAGGTCGGCAATTTTTTTGTGTGGACAATTTTTGGTCAATTAGGACATTCTGAAACACATGGGAGCATTTTTTTCTGCTTTGGAATGAGCAAAGTGCTCATATGTATTTCCTCGATCCTGATTGGCTGTGGCTGGATGACGTCACAGTTTGGTACTGGACTCGTCGCCGCCGGCCGGCATTAGCATTTGCGTGTATTTTGCGGCGGGTTGTTGTGTTCCGGCTGTAGAATGGAGGAGAAAGGTGGATATTACCGATATTGTTTCGTTCCTAAGTGCACCAACACAACAATTACTACACCAGAAAAACTGTTTGCCTTCGTTCCTAGTGATCGCAAAAGGAGAAAGCTCTGGTGCAAAGTGGTAAGGAGAAATGACCCGATAAACAAGACAGCATCGTGCTGCGGAGATCATTTTGATGTGAGTATACGGATCTGACTTGACAAAGACATGGGATTGGGTTATTTTCAAAATTATTGACGTCTTCACATTTTCAGAGACATGTGTAGGCATCGGCTGGCTCCCACCTAAGTACCCTTTTCCTACGTAGTTTGGTGCTCAGCTACTCATGGACTAGACACGAATGTGGCGCACAAATTCGTACACAGCATAGGCACAATACATCATGGGGAACTGTTTCAGTTTCAAAAGGATATTATCATTCATGTAGAAAACAGGTAAAAATGGGTAGGGGTATTGTATGAGCAGGCAGCACACAAGTTGCCACATCGGAATAAATTATGATCGGTAAAGAAAAACTCCATCGAACCAGCCAGAGTGTAGGAACTATCATAAACGGTGGGGGGAGTAGGGGTTTGCCACTCTTTTTTCCAATCCCTTCCAGTGAATGTCATAGGTTTAATGTTTAAACACCCCAAAGTCAGGGAATGCATGCACCTCTACCCCCCATTCCTGCATCTATGCTAAGAGGCTGCCCATATATTATGTAACACTGGTACCTAGTTTGGGGGGAGGGGGGTGGTCAGTGTGTTCTAACATTACATAGGGTGGAGGGGTTTGGGTTCAGCATTACATAGCACTCTGTTTTGTCTTCTTCTTTTTTTGGGGTGGGGGGTTTCACAAAAATCTGAAACAATGCACCAAACTATGTTGGTATTGTGTCAGCAGGCATCACGTGTGCTACTTTGTTGGCCTAAAAATGTCTGAGATTGGTATAAAAACATAACTTTAGACCTAGCCAGGATTCTTACAACCTAGAAAACATGTGGAACCCCAACCTAACTGAATTTACAAGGTCACCGAAGAGCTATCATAGCCAAGCTTAAAATTGGTGTCACCCTACTTGATGGCACGCCTACTCTAGCAATGCAGGGACTACTATTCACGGCATTGGTTGAGCAGGCATCACACGAGCTGCCATGTTGGGATAAACAAGTACCAGATTGGTACAAACACATAACTTTTAACATAACCAGGGCTGTTAAAACCAAGAAACATGTGGAAACCCAACATAACCCCTTGAAATTGGGGAATATAGGTTCCAATGGGGGGGGGACGTCAGATGGTCTGATAAGACTGTTTTAAGGGTCTGCGTATATGATACCATACTATACCAGGGTTGGCATTTCAGCCAGTAAACATTAATTGCTGCCGCTTGCTGGATTTTATCAGCCAAAAGTGGCAATTACCCCATTCCCTTAGGCAGTGCCCAAAAGTTGGTTTTGGACCAGGGTGGATGAGTGGCACATTTTTCATCTGATGTGGCAGTTTATATGACACCTGCTCCACCAATACCCTATCCAGTTTATTTTGAGGTTGCTTATGACAAAAATGCAGCATAGTTTCTAATCAGGCTTACCAGTTTGGCAGATATTCATTTAGCAGATATTTCACATGTTGCTAGAGATTGTACCCAAACACTAGAATGTACAGGACATAATATAATACCTAAGCAGGGTTGTTACAGGTACAAATAAGATTGGTTACAAAACCTAACATATTTATGTATCATTTCTAGCCTTATTTAACTCAACCGAATATCGGTCATAATCAAACTGGTCGAAGGACACAAATGCACTCAGATATCACACGAATACGCACAATGGCGCACGCCGATTACCTATGCATACACCCGTAAGTTTTCAGCATTGCACTGATATTTTACCCTTTAAACTAACAACAATACTGGTGTGTATGTATACCGACTCAAGAAACCCATATTTCGCCAATAAATCCACCGCTAATGGAACATTACCAACCAGCGTTCCCGCGACGCCGCACTAAACCAACGCCGCAACGGACCGTAATGGCGGCATTCCCAAACTGTGACGTCATCGGCCAGGGAGTACCTACGGTCGCAAAACCTTTCCCTTGTAGATTTTGAGAAAACGGTTGTTTGATGAATGGTGATACACCCATTATTGTCCGAATTAGAACTCCCTCTTTCATTTGGTGTATATATCTCACAACCTGCAACTAGTCCATTACTGATACTAGAATGCAGGCAGAAAAGTTTTCACCGTCTGGCTTCAGGACCAGGGTTTAAAAAAACACAGGACTTACATGGACACTCAGCACCTGGCCCATTCCACGACAAATCGACAAGGGCATGACACCCAATATTTTACATTCTGATGAAAATACTTGTGTGGGGTTATCTGATGCGCCGAATCCAGCTGTGCCATTTTATAAAGACCAGGTCAACGGTCAAGGAGTTATAGCCTCGGATATCTTTGAGATGTCACGAAACAAGGGTGTCTTTTGAGGTCCTTAACTCAATGAAGAACAATCGTAATTGTGCAAAAGTATACATCGGGTAACTCACAATGACCCACTGCATCTTTTGGCTATTTCGAAATTTTCGTTTATGGGATAATTGAAATCGTGACATCGTGACCTAATGTCACGTGACCTGTTTTACCTTTCGGGATAGCGTGTGTGTATGATTAGGGTTTTAGGGCGCATCAACCATGGTAGATCATTTAGCGCCCACAACAGAACAGAGAACTACTTAGTCAGAGCCATGTCTTAGTGTTGTGGTTGGGTGACTGGTTTTTACTGACCTGAATATATGACCAAAAATCCCATTTTCATAAAGTATCGGCACACCTTTCCTAAGCAGTCCGAGTCGTCTCGAAGGAGACTGGGGAATGTCCTGTTGGTTCCAAGGTACTGGGCTCTCTCCTGTGTGTAGTGCTGACATGTGAGAATGTGATGTACCGTTAGTGGATAATTGCATCGTGGGCATGCTGGTTTGTCTTCATTTATGAGGAGGTGGCAGTGTGTGGTGTATGTGTGTCCGATTTGGAGTCGTGCCAACGCCACCTCCTCCGTTCGTACTTTCCTGGAAGACGAGGACCAGTACCATATTCGTGGTTTGATTTCTTGGAGTCTGTTAGTGCCCAGGGCGTCCCAGCTGCTTTTCCATTTCTCATTCATGTATTCTGAGATCAATGGGTAAAAATCCCGTGAAGGGAGAGGGAGGGTGCGAGTGTATGGTTTATGTGCCGCTCGTTTCGCCGCTGCGTCGGCGAGTTCATTCCCCATAATGCCAACGTGGCTTGGGATCCAGCAGAAGGAAACGAATCTTCCTCCTCGTTTCAGTAGGGTGAGCCGATATAAGAGCTTCCTGGGGGTTGAAACTTTCCAGTGCCGATAGGCTGCTCAAAGAGTCGGACAGGACAACATATGAGTAGTACTCACTGACTTCAATGAAGCATAGCGCCTTGGGGATCGCAACCAGTTCCGATGTATAAACGGATGCGTTTGGCGGAAGTGAAAAGGGCCTCGTGACGGATCCGGTGACGAACGCCCTGCTTTCCTTTTGAGCCGTCTGTATATATCATGGTGCGTCCGTCATACGTGGCAATGCGCTCCAGTGCATTTAGCCGGAACAGCTCGGTGGGCACATCACCTTCTTGGACGTGCAGAGGGCCAGGTCTATTTCTGGGGACACTAATTCCCAGGGTGGTATCTGCGATCGGTCAGCAATACGAATTCCACGTATACGGATACCACTTGTTCGAATTTGTTTTCGCACCCTCACGCAGGAGGGTTCAGAGGATGCCTTCCGTCCTCCGTGGAACAATGCCAATAGACGGCGATAAAATACCGCGTCATACGTTGGGTGTAGAGTACATTGCCTCAGTTTACACGCATAGCGAAGGCCAAGCTTATCACGTCTCAATGCCAGATGCGGCTCGTGAGCTTCCACTTTGAGACTTGCTATTGGCGAAGTTCTGAATGCGCCGGTTGCAATGCGTAAGGCTGTAATGTGAATCGTGTCAAGTATGCGCTTTCTGGTGGTGCTGACACCCAGGGGTGTCGATTTTTAAAAAACATTGGGGGGGGCCGAAGTGCCAACGCACTAGCCCCCCCCCCAACCAAAAACTCATCGGATTTCGCCCACTATATTTTCAGATCTTAGAAATTCTGATTTTTTTTATCGACGATGTACATGTTTGTTTATTCAGCATCATCACCAACGGGGACAATCGTCCAATAACTAGTGAAGTCACATAATTAAAAGAGCAGTGCACAGTACATGTCAACATAACAACTCTGAGTAATAGCATGCGACTGCAGTGCCATATAGTGGGCTCGGATCTATCGTCACCGTTACCCTCCTCCTCACTCCACACACCGGCATACATAAAAATACTTCAGCGATCAGATGCAGGCTAAACACACCGACCTTGATGGAGCATCAGAGCACAGCAGACCTGAACTGTGATGACGGTGGGTGACAATATTTCCTTGGTGCCTAACATTAGGGAGGGGCATTTTCTCCCTTTAGTACGCCACTGGGGATGCTCAACGTGTTTTTTTCCGCAGATTGCACGATCGAGAGTAGAAAGGACCTTCGAATAATTTTCTTTCGGGACCCATTCTGAATTGTCGGGTGCTCTGGTGGATTCGATGGAGTCTCCTTGCGGTTTTTGCGGTTGTCTATTTTTGTAAGCCCCCTGCAGGCTATTTTGTTAGCAAATTTGTCAGCCATCACCTGAAGCAAATGTGGGACATTGTTCATCTTTGTGGTTTTCTCCAATTGTTCTAATTTTCTTTTTCGTGTGATTTCTGAAGCCATATATGAATTGTCAATGGATTATTGGCCTGCCAGTGCCAAGTACCTATCCCCACACCAAATATTCCACGAGCTGCACTGCTGGCTGCCTGCCACACACTGATGATATCTGAGCAGTGCCATACTTGGCAGTCTGAGGTAAGGACTATAGGTTTTTTTTCCTATATTTTATGTTATTTTAGAAGCTTTATTAATATTTGTGTAATTTGTTTCAAAACTAAAAATATTACATGATGTTTCGTTCAGCCTTTTTCTTGTAACCCTTGACAATATTCCCAATTATATATTAGGTGGTGTATAACAACCATATATCTCCAGTTACCATGCCCTATATATGCTCTATATATGGAATATGCTCATAGCATATTCCAGTGGACTCAGTCTGGGCTAATTGGTATAGTTGGTTAAGGCATGCACTTTCTGTACTGGTGGTGGTGGGTTCTAATTTCAGCTTGGCTTCGTTTTTAACCTGATCACAGTAGTTGATGATCAGGGCTGTTGGTTCATGTTGCACTTGATATTATTTTATGCCATCATAAAAGTTGCCTGATGTACTAATATTTGTTCATGGAAGTAGGGGGGGGGATACTCAATTAAAGCCTACTCATGCAATAAATGTCCATCTTGACCTCCAGTGCAAGCCAAGATTGATTATGGCCAAGCTGTCAGGAGTGGATCCAGGAATTGTCATGGGGCATTTGTCTGGAGGGGGCCATTTCTTTGGAGGGACACCACTACAAAGGTACCTGTAGGGCACCTGTAGGGTATGGAGGTGCACTCAGCCTACCCGGAAGGGCACTTTTTATGTATGTACAGTACAGTCCACTCAGTGTATACACTGAGCATGTAGCGACCATACTCTGAATTTTGAATGGTCATTATGGCCAGCCTATATATTGCCCCACTGAAAGTCCCATTTCTTAAACATATTTTGCCCACCAACTGAAAAGTAATCACTTTCCACGTAAATGAGCAGTCACATCATATTAATTGTTAGCTATGGGCTTTATGGTACATTTATGGGTCAACAACATGGTCATATTGTGCCCATCACATTATATTAATCGTTAATAAACAAAGTACTTTATCTCAACATCCTATGCAGGACCAAAACAAAAAAGAGTGGGTCTATAATGCCCACTTCTTTGCCTGATGCACGATCTCACCAATTACGAAGTGAATGGGGATGAAAGGTGCAGTAATCAATGTCTTTTAAGTAATGTAGTGGTTTTGACCTACAACCATAAATAATATTTTCCTTCAGATGTCTTTAAATTGCCCCAAAATGGCATTGAACCTCTGTAATCACAACAATAGAAAATGCCCAATGGATGATCTCAGTAACTATTACACACATTTTTGTGCAAATGGCTCTAAAATAAACCTTGACATCAATTTGGGCCAGTTGAGTCATTGCCAACTGACATAAATAGGTAGAAAGCCATGAAATGAGGGATTGAAATTTGAGATGTGCCCTATGGATGATCTACGAAAGTAATTTACAGAATTGCGCCAAACACACACTGATCAATGTCTTTTCACAGTATTAGATCAGTTGAGGCAGTTAAAATAAAAATTAGCATGAAATTGAGAAATTTATCTTATCACAATTCAACTAGAGATGGGTTTAAGGTAGAGATGGGTCAACAACAAATCCATCACCCACCTCTAATTGTGACTTGTGATGTTACATCTACATCTGATTACAGCATTTCAATGCCATTTGGGGGAAATTTAAAGGCATTCAAAGGAAAATATTCATGATGGTTGTAGGCCAAAACAGCTACATTACTTAAAAGACATTGATTACTGCACCTTTCATCCCCATTCGCTTAGTAATTGCTGAGATCGTCCATCGGGCAAAAAAGTTGGCATTTTAGATCCTCCCAACAAAAAAGGGCAACTTGGTGCTTTAAATGTTTTATGAATTCTTGGAATTTAGCAGTCCAATTCAATGTTTATTAATGTGATTAAGATGATGGGATCACTCATTTGCTGTACAAATGCTTACTTTTCAGGTTGCGATCAAAAGAACACCACTAAAGGGGCATTGAGTTAGGTAACATAGCATAAAAAGAAATCGTTTAAAATATAATAAAAATGCAGCATAACCCAACCTAACCTCCATTGGCAGGAAAAATAGAAACAAAATTAGAAAAGGTAAGCTATTTATTTTCTGAAAAATTTCAAAAATTAAAAAGAACCTAAACCTATCTAATCTAACCTAATAGGCTGCTTTTCAACAAAAAATAAACAATTTTCCAATGTTGATCCAAATAAAAATGTCCAATCCAAATACATGTTTGAAAAATTTCACAACTTCAAAAAAACCAAACTAACCTAATCTAACCCATTTGGGTATATACCTACATATCAAGGTACATTTTGATTCTTTGGATTTTCTAAACACTGGGTATTTTAACGTGAAAATGACTATGCGACCACTCATTTTCTCAGCAAATGATTACTTTTCAGTTGCCAAAGAAATACACTATCAAAATCTTCACTCTACAAATATAGCACATCGCATATAATTATCCGTACCTGGTGTTACAGACATGATAAAGAAGAAATTAAACACTTCATGCACTCAATTTCATACTCTTTGACATAAAAACCCCTGTTTCTGCCTTAATTTTACATTTATTTCCGACAATGAATACCCCCAACCCCACATGTCTGCAGCCTTTGACCAAGGCTGGAAGCAAGGTGCTGTCAATGTCCAACACATCCTCCAGAGGGTTTAGTAGGTATATTTATGATGAGGAGAAGTGAGTTTAGCAGGAATATTTACTAAACTTATGGAAGTTTAGTATGTATTGCTTCTAAAGTTCCAATGGATATATATACAATGTGACATATATTTGATGACATCATGGCTGAAAAATTTATATAGGAGGATTCTGGTTTTCTAGTTAGGTTAGGTTAGATTATATTATGTAATATTTTTTATATATTATGCTACATTATCTTAGTCTAGGTTTGGTTAGGTTATTTTATTTATTCTATGATTTATTTAGTTTGTAGCAGACCTGTGCCTATGAAGTCATTAATTGTATCAACCACTGTTGACTTAAAAGTAATTATTTGCAGAGAAAATAAGTGGTCGCATTGTCTTAGTCACGTCGAAAAGCTCTTTTTTAGTTAAAAATAAAATTTTACCTTAATCATACTATTTACCCCATTTGTTTGCTTTATGGAGGCAAATATGTGTAAAACTTATCTTGTTACCACCTTAAAACATTTATCACCCAAAAAACACTGAAAAGGTAGACTGGCCTTCCTGAACTGTTACATTTTCTCCATGACATATTTATTACCAAAGTCAACTCCATATTTTTAACAAGTATTTTGCTCTCTAACCAAGGTGAGCATTTCCCATGGAAATTAGTGGTCATAGCATCTTAATCCCATGAATAAATGAGCTTTGCAACTTTGATAAATTATGTGAATGATATGGATAACAAATTTACTCAATGTTCAGATTTCATGTGTTAGCAGCAGATTCTGATTCATCAGGCTAGGGTAGGTACATTCAACGAATATTCAGGGTTAATCCGGCAGCACAATTTTACGAAGCTCATCAGCTGAATCTACACTGGGATGGATGTAAATCTGCTTCTCAATCCACTACCGAATCATTTGCTAACTTCTATCATATCAATACTGGCTTCATCAAATGTAAAACATGTTACAACACCAAAAATTCACACCCATTGCACAAACTCAAGGCCAGATACAATACATCGGATTCATCTCAGACTGCGCCCACACGAAGCTTTTGATATATATATATATGGAGGAGTATTTTTCTTCCCGATTTACTTTCAATTCAAAATAAAAGGAGGAAGCACACCAGGATATATTTCATGTGTTCTTGTACAACTTGTTTTTTAAAAACTTTTTAAACACCTATGTTTTCTAAGTAGCATGGTGTGTTTCAATTTTTTTATATAGCTTTCTTCTCATAAGCATACAATTAGCAAAGTTATTGGGGGCCCAAATCAACATTGGTGGGGCCATGGCCCCCACAAAAGGATACAATTAGTTATATTGACACCCCTGGCATAAGCTAATCTCTACATTTTATGATGTAAGTTGTGCTTGCAAAGTTAAAGGAGATCCAACTCCTTTGTTTTTTCCACCACATTTTCAATTTTGCAGCACAAAGTGGAGAGTCAATCCACTATCCAATCCAAATTTGTGTCATTTCAGCACAAAATGTGCTGGCTGGTATGAACTAAGTTTTGTAAGTAGCATGGTATTTTTCTTTAACATTCTTATCATAAAAACAGCATAGGTTATTGGAGGGGGGGGGGGCAAATCAACATTGAGGGGGCCAAGATCAACACTGGTGGGGCCATGGCCCCCACGAAAGGATACAAATCGACGCCCCCGACGGTAGTGTAGCTACATTCAACGAATATTCAGGGTTAATCTGGCAGCACAATTTTTCGAAGCTCATCAGCTGAATCTACACTGGGATGGGATGTAAATCTGCTTCTCAATCCACTACCGAATCGTCTGCTAAGTTCTACCATATCAATACTGGCTACATCGAATGTAAAACATGTTACAACGGCTAGATAGGCCTTGGTTACAACACCAAAAATTCACACGCATTGCACAAACACGGGGCCAGATACAATACGTCGGATTCGTCTCAGACTGCGCCCACACGAAGCTTTTGATATATATATATATATATATATATATATATATATATATATATATATATATATATATATATATATATATATATATGGAGGAGTATTTTTCTTGCCGATTTACTTTCAATTCGAAATAAAAGGAGGAAGCACACCAGGATATATTTCATGTGTTCTTGTACAACTTGTTTTTTTTTAAACTTTACATTTGATAACGAAAACTACAGAACATTGTTTGTATTATTAGTATTTCGTGGTATCCTAGTGATGTGTACGTTTACAAATTCAACTTAAAGCTAACAATGTATACTTTATGAAGTTATGCAACTCAACACAATTTCTAGTCATCACGCTTTTTGCCGTGAAAAAAATTGATGGCTGCATGCATTAATGATAGATGAACATATGTAGTTCAGGTAATATAAAACTATAGTATTAATTTGCAGGAATACCCAATACCACTATCTTTCACCCTGTGACATTTCTGGTGTCCAAGGCCCTATCTGCTCAGGTTGGGACTGGGGTGCACCATATCAATATTGAATATATACACATTGGGCATGTACCAAGCTACCTAGGTAGGTAGGTAGGTACCTAGGTAAACGTAAAACTACTGATGATATGGGTGGGCAGCTGAAGGTAATTATAGTGTGTATCTCCACAATTCCAGTGGTCATAAAATGATTGTTGTGCCCTTGACTGGATTGTATGCAGGTTTGACAATGACTAGAAATTAAGAGAATGGAATGACTCCAGTTTAAGCTGGAAATACTTGTGCTTGGCATTGATGTGTGCATCAGTATGACATTGCTATTGTTGATTAGTTGCTTTGCATTAAAAAAAAGACAGTTTGGTTTAATTGGTTTTTCAGCATCACCTAATCTCAACATTTTATGATGGAAAGTTGTGGTTGCAGTGAAAAGAAATCTCACTATTTTATTTTGCACCAACTGTCATTTTACAACAATATGTGGAGAGTCAGTCCACTATCCAATCCAAATCTGTCTCTTCAGTAAAAAAAATTGCTTCTTCGCATCCCCTATGTTTTCTAAGTAGCATGGTGTGTTTCAATTTTTTTTTATACAGCTTTCTTCTCATAAGCATACAATTAGCAAAGTTATTGGGGGGGGCCAAATCAACACTGGTGGGGCCATGGCCCCCACAAAAGGATGCAAATTGACACCCCTGGCATAAGCTAATCTCGACATTGTATTATGTAAGTTGTGCTTGCAAGTTAAAGGAAATCCAACTCCTCTGTTTTTTCCACAACATTTTCAATTTTGCAGCACAAGGTGGAGAGTCAATCCACTATCCAATCCAACTTTGTTTCATTTCAGCACAAAGTGTGCTGGCTGGTATGAACTAAGTTTTGTAAGTAGCATGGTCTTTTTCTCTTTTTTCCTTTAACTTTCTTATCATAATAACAGCATAGGTTATTGGGGGGGCCAAATCAACATTGAGGGGGCCAAGATCAACATTGGTGGGGCCATGGCCCCCGCAAAAGGATACAAATCGACGCCCCTGCTGACACCATCATATACAAAACAACAATAGTCAATCTTAGAGCGGATGAGCTGTCGGTACATCTGCAAAAGTGTTGCACGGTCTGCTCCGTATGTTGTTCGTGCCACACATTTCATGATATTAAGAGCTTTGAAACAGCGCTGGCGCAGAGATTTAAGGTGGTCACCGTATGTCAAACGGCTGTCGAGAGAGACGCCGAGGAACTTGGCGGAAGGTCGCAGAGGGGTGGACCCAGCGGTGGGGAGGGGGAGGAATGGACTGTGGGGATGCTTGGGTGGAATGGATCGTTGTGGAAATGGGCGTAGTGGATTTGGTTGGTGGGGCGATCAGGGACTTTTGGATCGTTGGGCCACCGTCCACTTCCCGCCCTCCTCGTGTGCCACCGTCGCCGCCTCCGAGGGTACTGCGGAAGCCCGGGGAGGCGCTGACTGGGGTATCTCTATGGTCTGGTCAGGCCTACACGGCGGACATGTGGGTGGCATCGCAGCTATCTCTTCCACAGTGGAAGGGGGTGTGCAGGACATACCAAAGGACCGTAACAAGGCGCCAAGCTGGGCAAGCAGCTGCGCAGCGCTAGTAGGTTGCTGTTGTCCATTGTTGGTCGGAGTACTACGTGTTTTCTGTGCGTATGAAATCTTCGAATGGCTATCCTCGTATGCTTCACGGGCTTGCCTAAAAGACATAATTATCGTGCATTTCAGAGACAATATCTCCTTCTCCTTAAGATAGGCTGAGCATGACCGGTCAGATGTTGTGAGGCACTTGTCCTCTCCCACAGCTTATACACACCATACGCTGTCAGATTCGCACCTGTCGAGGGTGTGATCCGCCGATCCACATCGGCCTCATGCAGGGCGACCACGGCAATGCTGGGTCGAGTGACCGTATCGCTGGCATCTGAAGCACCTCATGGGGTTAGGGACAAAAACCCGAACCTTCACCCGGACATATCCCACTGACACTGGATGGCAAGTCGGTGGAGTTAAAAGTAAGAATGATGTTGTTTGTTGCATGAAGTTCCCCTCCCCTTCGCATCTTCATTATCTGCGCCTCCAGCACACCGTACTCCGCCAATCCGTCAACGATCTCTGCTTCCGTGACATCCCTCAGATCGTAGCAATTGATCACCCCTTTGCAGAAGTTCTTGGTATTGTGGGGTTGGACCTTTACTGGAATGGCGATATCTCTACGTCCATCTAGGGTGCGTATGCCATAGATGAATTTATATATGTGTAAAGCTCTCCTTGCGTCCTCGTCGTTGCAAAACTCCACCTCGATCCCTTCATCACGTAATTTGTCGCAGCGCGTCACAGTTCCAAGGCGGTCATATCCTCGCTTGTGTTGGAAGGGGGAGAGAGATGACAGTTTTTCGCTGGGTCAGTCGATTTGAAGAGCAAGATGCGTGGCGTTGATATTCTTGGCATAGAGGTAGGACTCGAGTGTCCAAAGTGTCTATATCTTTTAGGTACGTTGTCTGGGTGAATCATGCGTGTTGCAGTCGCGGCTGAAGCCTGGCTTACATCAAGGGGGCACGTGGTCTGGTCCTCGTGTGAGGAGCCAGGGAATGGGTTTGCGTTAGATGTATCCATATGAGGTTATGTTCGTTCCGCTCCACGCGACGCCCCACCCCACTGGGGGCCCTACTGGGGGGACGCCTGTACCCCGTAAGCGGGAGGACGCCAGACGTCCGCGGAGCGATACGGGGCAGGCGGCGCCTTCGCTCGGCCGGGAGAGAGAGACTCACCACCCCGACCGGGATCCAGTACTGTCCACCCCTTGACCCCAGCCGGCCGGGCCGACAGACACTGTTAAAAATCCAAGCCCCCAGCCCGAGGCGACCAGCCACTTCACCCGTATCGGGACCTACGGGCCCGCCAGCCCCTCCGAGATATCAGGACCAAAGGGGCGTGCTGGTCCCCAGTCACAACTAGCACCGTGCGACGGAGGACCTCACTCTCCAGGACTCCGTCAACCACGGGGGGCGGGCCGAGGGGGCGCGACTACCCCGATACAAATGAGTTGGTGGGCAGGACCGGGGAAGTTGTCCTACCTGCACACGATATGGAGAGTTGGTGTTGCAGGGCAAGGTGAAGGACATGGATGTTGAGATGAGGTGGACATTGGAATGGGAGCGTATGGATGGAAGGACGAGTGAGGCACTCTTAGTCTGTCCCCTCACCGGTAAAATGGGAGCCGGATCATTCGGGCACGAAATTCCACCCACCCCCACCACCACCACGGAAAGGTGGTGCCTCGTCGGGGGAGACCTTTCGGGATAGTTGCAATGCGATTTGAAAAAGTGCAGAAATGAAGTTCCATATCCTATCTATCGAAGCAAAAAATAGTATTCCAAGCAATAAATAGGGTTGTTCTCCTAAAACTCTACATATCCGTTCAAAATTAGGCATGCATAGTTGTTTTGTGCTCGTTTATCGTGGCCTGTCATAATATTTGCTTAGAACATTATATTACTGAAATACAAGCCTTTTGATGTTCGTGACACGTGGTGGCATGGGAATGTTAGTCATCTTGTAACGGTTAGCCTTGCCATGTCGCGTCAGGCACGTCCCGTCGCGCGTTTCTGTATCCCGGCACACAGCCGAATCCGAGTATCGATTTTGTCACCTCGGCTCTAATCTCGCGCCCGCGCTCCCCACCCCACACGTGCCGCCGCTCATTGCCTGTTAGTGCCAATTATTGCAATGCCGGATTTATGGAACTGTTGTGCCGCCTCGGACCACAGCCTGCTATTGACACTAATTGTTTAATCTCGCGCGCCCCCTCCTAATCTGCCGCCACGTCGGAAGATCTATGGCACTGTTGTGCCGCCTCGGTCCGCTGCCTGTTATTGAAACCTATTATTAAATATTGCGTACGCTCCAAACCTTTCGCATAGCCAGACTTTATGTTATCCATATAAACCATACTTTATCGCATAGCCAGACTTTCACATAGCCAGACTCGCATAGCCAGATTGTTATTGTCTATAATTGTTTAATCTCGCGCCCGCTCCGAATCTTTCGCAACGCCGGAAGAAATATTGCACTGTTTTGCCGCCTCGGTTTATTGTCTGTTCTTGCGCCTATTATTGCCAGTTATATATTGTCAATCTCGCGCGCGCTCCAACCCTCTCGTACGCTTCACCTAAATTTATGGATGACACCAATTGACCATTATCCTAGCCTGCACCGTCAGCCGTCTTCAATTAGCTAACCGACCAATACCAGACTCTGTTCCCTCTGTTCCCCGCTACGCAGCGTTCCTGCAACACGTGCGCACAACGACCGCGAGCCGTATATATAGAGGGCAAGTTGCGTACACCTCCGGGAGCGAGCCGTCTTGCACTCGCTCTCGTGACGATAGACTCTGGACAGTGTTGTGTTGTGAGTGTTGTGTTGTGTTGCCGTGAAGTCTTTACCGCGTTCCTCTGAGTCGGCTGACACGCTATAAAGTATAGCGCAACCACAAGACCTGTGTGAGTTGCATCTGGTTGGAACTAGACTATCAGCACGGCGCGCAAGGTGTATTGTTTGTTTGACTCATTGAATGGACTATAAACACATTCTACCGTCTGGCCCATCTATCGAGTGGAGGCGAATCATCGACCTGGCCTAAGGCACGTCATCGGTGAGAAACATCGAGGACGACTGGACCCTGGACGATATCTGCACCGCACCTAAATTCACAGGTAGCACGTCGCCGACTAGACGAGCAGACGCGGGGCTGTCCACAGAAGATTTCGGACAGTTACAATCTGATCTTGAGTATTGTGTTGCACAAGTATTTTAACTCATTGTGAGGTCAAGGGTTAAACAAATGGCAGAAATATTTCCGAATTGTGGTAGGTAGCCCATTCCACGACAAATCGACAAGTGAAGGGGCCAAATTAAACTCTATATCTCGACGAAAGTACCCATATAGGGATAGTTTGTCTCTATAATTCAGCTGTGCAATTTTGGGAAAGATCGGAGCAACGGTTAAGGTGTTATAACATCGGAAATTGTTGAGAGGTCATCTAAGTCTTTGGAGACCTGGAGCTCAATGAAGAGCAACACGAATTGCACGAAGCTATATAACGCTGAACTCGTCATGATCCATTGCATCTTGTATCAATTTCGAAATTTTTGTGCACGCGTTTTTGAAAGTGAGCTTTCGACCTAAGGTAACGTGACCTAGTTTGACCTTTGAGACAGTCACAATGTTATTTTGGAAATTCAGAAGCGACGAAGGGTGATCTGTGAAATTCTAGATCGTCACTTGTAAGGAAAAAGGTAATAGAAATGTTTACACTTTATTTAATGTATTTCTGCCTCAATGTCATCATATGAAAAATGTACGATCATATTTCACCGACAACACTGAAGGGATTTTATCTCCGCGCATCACTGTAATATCAACCTTCTGGCGTTTCAAACCCCATATTCTGGAAACGAAAAGATGAACCTAATTGACTGAGTAATCGCATTCATCTTGAACTGCTTGAGAACAAATTTGGCGCGGACGCATCCATTGACACATGCTGAGACTGAAATGAATCTCATTCGATCATGAGCTGCCTACATCGATGTGATAAAATAAGGTAACATAATTACACAATGCAATACAATAATGTGTTGCAATACAGTATTATAATGCAATGCAATGATCTACAGATCTGCAGATCATCCTATACCTTGTCGGAATCCCAGTTCAGGCTGATGCTCTGTCACTGCGATAATATTAATCAACACAATCTGTATCAGCACGCACACTAAGCCGTCTAACTTCACCCAACTACCATTAACACATGTGTATCGGTAAGCAGTTGGTAAACTATTACGGTGATGTTGGTCACTGGTGCGAACGTATGGTACCCCTATGTTCCCTTCACCGTGATGGCTTGCGAGAAGCGTTCGGTGAGGTGGATCGTGACGCCGATTGCCTCCTGCTTTGATACAAATATGAATTTGATGCAGCTGGCTAGCTTGTGCGAGAGATATTCAAACATGTCCTCCGCAGTCAGTATCTGGTTGTTAAGCGGGCGCTTGAGGCTCTCTTGACCTGCGGCACGCTTGGCTGTGCCCCCGATGCCGTCACAAACGTACATGCCATAATATGTGAAAAAGCCACTCACAGGATAACCCAAAATCTGTCTGATGGTGACACACATTGACGAAGTAATGCTTATTCGTACACTGCCGCCTGTGAAATAAATATTTGTTTTAAGGTCAGGTACTGCTGTCCGAATTCCTGGGATAAGCCGTTGCAGGAACACGTGCACCATGTCGGTGTTCTGCTTTGTGCCGTCAGAGATGCATCAGTAGCTCTGGTGGCATAGTACCTCGTCCTCACTGCAAACGGGTGCACGGTACACTGGGACGAATCCCAGTGGAAACCTTGAGCACCCTGCACCAAAAATGAATAATTTGTCAGCGAAATCGTACTAGACGATCAAGTCGCCCTCCTTGCCAGTAGCTTTTCCGTAGGTGAAGTGCTGACCTTGTGTGTCAGCCACAAAGTGGTGTCAGGTCAGCTTCACGGTTCCCTGGCTCAAATATCGCATGCTTTCCTCTTTGGTCTAGACTATTTCTGCGAGTGTACAACGATGCGTGATCATCCACTGCTTGTACCTTATATCATTATCCATGTCATCACCTGGGGCTAAATCACTTTCTCCGTGGGGCTAAATCACCCTGACGGGGATAATCCTCAGAAAGTTCATCATCCCGTCTTCACCAGGGCAGTACTCACAGTTGTTCATCATACAATCACGGTTTTCCGTGCCATATACGGCGTGATCGAGGAGGTTACGGTATTTGAGATCGGGAAGACCGAGAGCGGATATGAGCAGTTTTGGGTTTTGATGATAAGTGCACACGCACACCGAGTGTGTCCCACTGTCGCCTGCCAAGACACAATGCTTCGGATGAAGGGCAGCAAAGGTTAAGAAGCCGGTGCGAGGGTTTTCAGAGTTCTGCTTGTATATATCCTATATCTCAACCAAATTTCCCAAATCAAGCCTTTTCTGAACTCTGAACTGAACATGGTCGGTCTTGCTGAGACACATCCGGCTGATGTGGTCCGATTCATAAAATAGCTTTACTTTCACCTTGACTGCGTCCGACACCCTCAGAAATTTCCTCGCTTTACAGGCGGCACGTTCAGCGAGAGTGAGCAGTAAGCACTGGGCACCCAAACACGGTGCCACCCCTTGCTTGTGCCCTTCCTGATATTTCACTACATTGACGGATTTTTTATTTTCGCGAGGCAATACATGGTTGTGCGAATGGTTTCTCGGTTATCGGAATGTGATTGCTATATTGTGGATACTTCTCTCTCCTTGTAATTCATGGTAAGGTATAACTCATAAATCATCTGCTACCACAGTTTGGAGACATTTCTGCATGTTGCAGAACACAAGACCTCACGAGTTAGAACACTTGTGCAACACAACATTCAGGATCAGATGACTAACATTATCATCCCGTCACGTGCTTCGAACGTCAACCTTTTATTTCAGTAATATACCGTTCTAAATACATATATATATATATAGGCCACGATAAACTAGCGCAAAACAGCAATGCATGCCTAATATTGAACTGATATGTTGAGTTTTGGGAGCAAAACTTTGTTTTATTTCTTGTTTCGAAAGATATCGAACTTCATTTCTGCACTTTTTCAAATCGCATTTTTGTCCCATCTTTAGCAGAAGCAAAGTGCCATCCACTAGAGATTTGTTACGTTAAAGAAGGGGTTACGTTAATCCGGCTTATGTGGCATCCGGTTATATCAAATAAGAATGTAACGTAGTTCTGATTTAGTCATGTTTCTGGCCCGCGCTGAAAGGAATGCAGTGTATGATTCGCCCCGATGACTGTGATCGAAATGTTGTGGATAATGTACCAATTTGCATCCGCTGTAGATAAGATTAAGACAGCCGGTATGTGCCTTCTGCACGTAGCATATGTGTGAGTAACCCTGAGTCACCACCCGCGGCCATGCTGCAGTAAGCGTGACTCATGACGTTCTACCAATAGCGGACGGACAGTCGTATCCGATCGCCAATCACGCCGCCGGGCACACGGCCGTCAGGCGGAGCCACCTGTCGGCTCGGAAGGTGATGTTTAGTTGTTCAGGGAGAGAGGGATAATACATCGGACTAGAGACACGGTTCTCTCCGCGCATACGTACGGACGCGAGGTAGTCCGTACGCGCTGTCTTAGGTGTTGGCAGACGCGCGCATAATTGTCCCCAGCATCCATCATATTCCGGCATCGCGCTAATCGTTATACATCTAAATTAACGACAAGTCTTGCACTTCTCTACGCCGGGTTAATTGCGGCTCGCGACGGTTCTATTAGACTATCACACGCCAGGGGTCAAGAACTACCCTACAAGAAAGAAAGGAAAGATGAGACGCCGGCAAGCAAGGAACGTGGTGTAAAGGGCCGATACATACATACGCAGGTGAAACATACAGATATACATACATACATACACGACAATTAGAAGGACACTTAGAGGGTGGGCAGCTTCGTCGCCTGCGGAGAGGCTCCACTGCCCACCTGCAATCTGAAATGGCGAAGCGGAGCCCCGACGTCCAGGGCGAGTCGTGGGCGTCAGGCCCAACCTTGTATTTGTAGGTGTATGTTTATGTTAAAGCTTGGAAAAACCTGAGAAGGGGAAAAACCAAGTTGTTTTGAAAACCCGTACGTAAGAACCAAGCGCAATATTATAAGGAAAACCGTCCGTTCTGGCCAAATTGGATCGGTCGCTGCCTACCTAGCGTGAGATAACCTACATGTATGTGTTTTACAGCGTCGGAGAGGTAGATGGGTGGAGCGGAGTTATACAGCGAACGAGGAGTGCGGCACGTGTCATATAGCTTTTAACTTCACATCAATTCAGTTTGGACCATGTAACGTACAACAGGGAATTCAGATCCGTTCGGAAAGTTTGATGTCATGTAGAAAGCGGAAAAGTAACTGGAGGAGCGCCGGGTGCTCATCCCCAAGGAGAACCCGAAGCGAAATTTGCGTACGGATGTTGGTGAAATGCTGGATAATAGCGCGACGATGAGGAGCATATGCTGGACAGGTAAGTAAGACATGGGTGACAGTAATGCGGACACGACATGTGGTACACAATGGAAGGCGGTGTGGTCGATAAAAAACCATAACTGTGTGTCAATCTGGTGTGTCCGAGGCGAAGTCTGGCGAGCATCACCTCGTTCAAACGGGAGTGTTGGTTGCAGGAGGGCCAGTTGGAGAGTGTGGGCTTGATAGCGTGTAGGTGTGTGGTGTTGTGTGACCAGCAGTCCTGGATATATTTCTTAAATAGACTTGGTCAGGGCTAGAAGATCCCGGGTGGTACCGTAACTCCCTCATTCGGGAGGAGGTCGATCGCCGTTCGGACCAGACCATCCGCTCGATCGTTCCCCAGGATGTCCGGGGATCCAGAGGAGGGTGAGCTGAAGGTATGCGTGGTTGTCATTGTAGAGGTGTCGGATGGCATGGAGTGTGGGGTGCGTGGTGTTGTGTATGGCCGCAAGGGGGTCCACGGAGGATCGTGAGTCAGTGCAGATTGTAGTAGGGCAAATCGCATTGTGACTGTCCCGAAAGGTAAAATAGGTCGCGGGACCTTGGATCACGATATCATCATTTAAATTATCCCGTAAACGAAAATTTTGAAATAGCCATAAGATGCAGTGTGTCATTGTGAGTTCACCGATATATACCTTTTTTTAGCACAATTCAGATAATTCTTCATTGAGTTAAAGACCTCAAAAGACACCTTTGTTGGGTGACATCCCAAAAATTCCCGAGGCTGTAACTCCTCGACCGTTGATTTGATCTTTCTAAAAATGGCACAGCTGGATTCGGCGCATGAGATAACCCCACGAAAATATTGTCTTCAAAATATATAATATTGGGTGCTATTTTGGCTCTTCACGTGTCGATTTGTCGTGAAATGGGCCACCTGTAAATGATATACTTCCAAGAATCCACTTACCTTGTTGCTGTAATCAGTACTTTAACATTGTACTGGCCAACAGCGCGGCTTTTTCCGGAGCGGTCCCCTACTTGGGACTTTTGCAGCGCAAACGCTCTCGCTCGCTCGCTCGCCGCTCGCTCACTGACTCACTCACTGACTCACTCACTCATGACTCACTCACTGACTGCTATCTCTCTCTATCTCTCTCTATCTCTCTCTATCTCTCTCTATCTCTCTCTTCTCTCTCTCTTTTTTTTTTTTTTTTTTTTTTTTTTTTTTTTTTTTTTTTTTTTTTTTTTTTATTATATTTATATTATATTATATATATTATATATATATATATATATATATATATATGTATATATATATATATATTTTTTTTTTTTTTTTTTATTATATTATTTATATATATATATATATATATATATATATATATATATATATATATATATATATATATATATATATATATATATATATATATATATATGTATATATATATATATATATATATATATTTTTTTTTTTTTTTTTTTTTTTTGTATGTATATATATATATATATATATATATATATATATATATATATATATATATATATATATATATATATATATATATATATATATATATATATATATATATATATATATATATATATATATATATATATATATATATATATATATATATATATATATATATATATATATATATATATATATATATATATATATATATATATATATATATATATATATATATATATTTTTTTTTTTTTTTTTTTTTCTCTCTCTCTCTCTCTCTCTCTCTCTCTCTCTCTCTCTCTCTCTCTCTCATGCACGCACACACTCAGGCATACACACACGCTACATGCACAGCAGATGTTCCATTGTTCGGTACCCTTGTTTACGCGCTTCCTATCAGGTACCCCGCCGTTGCACATTGTCCATACGGCGGGGCTGCCCGGATTTCTCGGGTTCGATGAACAAAAGGGGTGCGACGGTGACACGTGGCGTCACGGTCCCATGCCCTTGAGGCGTGCCATCGGACCGAAGGATCTGCCTAAAGATCGTGCCCGTGAACCCGATGTGACGGGCGCTGGTCGGTCAGCGCGGAGAACACTCCCCAATGCCGCCATCTCCTGGGTAGGAGCCGGCGGAGAAAAAGCATGCCTTGGGTCAGACATAAGCCAATGGCCTGCTACAGGTGAAAGAGACTGGTTAGCCGCCTGTGCTACCAGCGTGGTCAGCAACATGGTCTAAAGTAGTCATGTCTACCTAATGTTACATATTGGTTGTTGTGTTTGTAGTAAATATATACTGCGAATTTAGCTCTGTTCTGTTTGTTTTGGCAACATTTTACGCTCCGGCACCAGAAGTCGAAGTAAAAAGTTCCAGCTGGAACAGTACGCGATGTTCCATGGAACGCGGCGTTTCCACGCTACACCCCTGAACCCTGGCTCGCGGCCGTGTTCCGGCTGGTAACAGTACGCGATGCTGCATGGAACAGTACGCGATGTTGTATGCATGCAGCGCATACACGTTACGCCCCTGGACCCTGGCTAGGTTCGTATCTAGCCACGAGCTCCTCGTGAAACGTGCCGGCAATGTGAATCTTTCATTAAGCACGTGGGAGCTAACATGATTTGCTACACGTAGAACGCGGTGAGGCTGACCTGTAGTCCCTTCTGTGTGGACGATATCGAGTAGAAGATGGCGGCCGTGATCTGAGTGGGGTCCTCTTCGTTAAGCAGCATGTCCTCGGTACCCGACTGCAGATACTCGGACACTGGAAACACCAGCAGGGCAGTGTTGCCACACCACTCCCTGATGACCTCTATAGGTGATTACTAGAGGTGACAGACGCCAACATTTTGGGGACCGAAGCCCAGCCCGGCCGGTCCATGACCAAGCCAGGCTGGGGCCTGGTCAAAAACGCACTGCTGCCCGGAAAAAACACTGATTTTATCATACATGCTGTTTTTTGCATCTAGAGTAGTACATACTAGTAAGTTGGTATCACGTAAGAAAAGAAGGTCGGCCGGTACACCGCGCAGAGGGTGGCTCACGTGAGAAGAGAGAATCGGCCGGTACACTGCGCAGAGGGTGGCTCATGTGAGAAAAGATCGGCCGGCACACCGCTCAGATGGTGGCCCACGTGAGAAGAGAAGACCGGCCGACACACCGCGCAGAGGGTGGCCCCCGTGAGAATAGAGGATCGGCCGGCACACCGCACAGAGTGGCTCAAGTGAGAAGAGAAGATTGGTCGACACACCGCAAAACTCACGTGAGAACCGGCGAGGCTTGCGGACGATATCCTGTATGGAGCTGGATATGCTGGGCGTCAGCGCCGTGTGCAGCACCACCACAGGCTCGTAGGGCATGGCGTTGTGCGTGAAGACGAAGCAGCGTCGGTACGGGCCGACGCGCCGCTTCAGGTCGGTCCAGTTACGTACCGGGTGCACCGCCTCATATTCCGACACCTGGAACCGTAACGTCAGTCAAACTCAGACACCTGCAGCCGTAACGTCAGCCATACTCAGACACCTGCAACCGTCACGCCAGTCATACTCCTGACACCGGCAGCAATCACATCAGCAATATTCAGACACTTACTGCCACCACGCCAGTCAAACTCAGACACCTGCAGCCGCCAGGCCATTCATACTCAGACACCGGCAGCCGTCACGCCAGCCATGCTCAGACACCGGCAGCCGTCACGCCAGCCATGCTCAGACAACGGCAGCCGTCACGTCAGCCATACTCAGACACCAGCAGCCGTCACGCCAGCCATACTCAGACACCGGCAGCCGTCACGTCAGCCATACTCAGACACCGGCAGCCGTCACGCCAGCCATACCCAGACACCGGCAGCCGTCACGCCACCCATGCTCAGACACCGGCAGCCGTCACGCCACCCATGCTCAGACACCGGCAGTCGTCACGCCAGCCATGCTCAGACACCAGCAGCCGTCACGTCAGCCATACTCAGACACCGGCAGCCGTCACACCAGCCATGCTCAGACACCGGCAGCCGTCACGCCAGCCATATTCAGACACCTGGAGTCGTCAGACCGGTCATACTCCCGACACCTGAAGCCGCCACACAAGTCACACTCACACACGCCGTCAAAACAGTCCTACTCCCGACACTTGGCGCCACCCGCCCTGATGTGTCTAACTGCGCAAACTGGCGTTGCCAAGCCGGTGATGTTCTGACGCACTAGCCGGCGCCGCCAAACTACACCGCGAGGGACGGGTGTCCTTAATTAGTCCTCCACCCTTCTTCCTTGCTACTTGAATCAATTTGGTGTTCCTTCCAACTGCACCATTTGCATCCGATTTTAGACACCACGCAAACTTCAGCAGACGTGCATATTACGTTTAACTAATTTCGACAATTCGACATCGTACATTTGAGCTTGATGTACATGAAGCATATTTGACACAGTCATGCCTTTCAAGAACAGGGAATACACTGCGGCGAAATGATAAAATTGGTCGTACTCAGAGCTGAAATGAAGATGAACTTGATGTAAACTGTCTCATACAACGATTTTATGTGTTCATCCCCTGTTAAGACGCAATTATTCATATCACACCTATCTGTATACTGCCTATCTGTGGCATACATATCCCAGGCGAGTAAATCAACAGCTCATGATTGCATACCACACTGCATTTAAAAGACTTCATGGTTATTCAAGACGTTAGCTCGTCGGTGTCGTGTGTAGCCCTCAACGTTCGTCGTTGTTCGGCTGTGATTCGCAAATGCTCTCTGAATTTGCACAGCATGTGCGAGTTTGCAACAATAGCTTGGTCATGGCTTAGCAAATTCCAGTTTAAAATATGTATTCAGCATGAGACACTGGACAGCACAGCTGCACACCTAGTACATGCAAACAGAATGAGTGGGTTGGATATTGATTATTTGTTAAGGTTTGTGCATGTATTATATATTTATGGACGAATCCAATAACAAGGTTCAATCAGCGAGACCATTGTGAATCGCATTGTTGAGCGAGTCCATAAATTATTTGGCCATGCATCCAAACAGTTGATGGCTACAATCAGTGTTAACTTGGTGCCATGGGTGGAGTGAAATAGTGAGGACAATGCCACACATACATCGAATTATCGAATAATACAGGGCCAGTGACCTTACTATCATAAAGAGTCATAAGGGTCATTCACCATTATGAATTTTTAGCAATCTGTCGCGTTTTAACATGGAGATCTCTGATGAATGATCAGTGCATGCTTCACAGATGCCTGAGAGAAGAATTTAGTGCACGCAAAACAGCGTATTGCTATGCTATTTGCTATTTATGCTATTTATTGCTATTTGCTACTACTGCTGAATGCACCGCTCCAGAAACTGGAGTAGGTGTAAATGCATGATCGAATATTGTGAAAACTTGTGTATAAGCCATGTGCACTTCCGCATTATTTTAACTCAGGATTAGAACGCCGTGACAGCTAGAGATCCGGTATAGCTAGAGATCTCGATGGGTCGGGGGCCAGTACCCCCACCCCCTACCCCTTAGTTTGGTACACTGGTTATGTTAAGTTGTCATTTTCCATATGCAATCTGAAAATGTCTTGAAAATAAATATTGGACCCCTCCCCTTGGCTTGGTGAGAGATCTCCAGCCCTGGTTTCCGGCAATCGGGACTTACCAATTATCACAAAATACTTGCTTTTTAAGGAAGAAAAGCTCCCTTTTCTTCTACGTAACTGCGTTATAGTGTCTAAGATGAGTCCAAATTTATGGGAAATTATATCGAGCAAAGAACATTTGTCTGGGATTCCCTCCCTACCCAGGGCATGTCATATGTTAATAAGTGTCCCTAGTCATCCTATGCTCATTGGCTTTACGGAACGCAGTTCTGCTTTGATGTTGCCAAGAAATTTTACACTCCTATGCTGTGCTTTAAATAACAACCTTCCACTCACACATTTTGAATCCAAAAGATATTTGGGACTCTGGACTATTGCATACACTAATTTGATGCTGGGAAAATAAACACAACGTGCTACGAACGGCAGTCAGGTCTGCACACTGCTCTCTGTATCCATATGACGTACCTTCTCGAGCATACCACAGGGAGACTGCCAAGTGATGCGCTCAAGCTGCAGGAAACCCACGGAGAACCACATCGCAAGCAAATCCTTGAGAGCTGTACCCAGTGCGCGAAGGCTTGGCAATGATGGGTCCGACGCAACCATTACAGCCAGCACGCGCTGAAAACAAGCAAAGGCTGAGGCGGCAGCGATTAAGGATTGCATTACAATCTAGCAAGATAATCAACCAGTTCTTCATTCCAATCCTTCTGATGGTTGGTTGGTTATTGGTTTTACGACACGTCGACCGTTGAGTCATGTAGCGTCGCCAATCTCTCACGCCGATTGGTCGCGGGCGAAGAGTAGCGACAGGTGAGACTCGAACCCACAACCTTTCGATTGTGAGACGAGCATCTTACCCCTAGACCACTCGTCCCCTTCCAATCCTTCTGAAGCATGCCACTGTAATAACCATTGTCTGTTATTCGGCATGCTTGCACGTGTCGCGCAAGGACATGGCTGATACATGATAATAGCCCTAGTCACCTCCATGGGAAGGGAGTGCAAGTGACAGTTACAAGCCATGCATGCAGGATTCATTTTCCAGGATTACAGCCACTTACCAAACTTCGTATCCTGCTACATGGGGACGGATTGAGCGATAATGACGGTCGGATGATGGTTTGCCATTTCATAACTTTTTATTCGAAACCAATATATTTGACCTAAACTAACACTGATAACCAGTAAACAATGGCCCAAAGTCGCACTAAGTTGGGGTCGCGTCCCATGCTGGGTTGAGCGGTAGCTTCATATATGATCCGTGGCGTGGGCACAGATCGGGATACATAAGCAAATATCCCATTAAGAAATGTGTATATGGCGCGGCGACGGCGTGACGGCGACGGCGACGGCGACGGCGACGGCGACGGCGACGGCGACGGCGACGGCGACGGCGGACGGCGACGGACGGCGACGGCGACGGCGACGGCGACGGCGACGGCGACGGCGACGGCGACGGCGACGGCGACGGCGACGGCGACGGCGACGGCGACGGCGACGGCGACGGCGACGGCGACGGCGACGGCGACGGCGACGGCGACGGCGACGGCGACGGCGACGGCGACGGCGACGGCGACGGCGACGGCGACGGCGACGGCGACGGCGGCGGCGGCGGCGGCGGCGGCGACGACGACGACGACGACGACGACGACGACGACGACGACGACGACGACGACGACGACGACGGCGACGGCGACGGCGACGGCGACGGCGACGGCGACGGCGACGGCGACGGCGACGACGACGACCGATGACGCAAAAGTATATAATCTAAGCAGTTCTTTCAAGGGAACTATATCTGAGAAGAGGTATTCATATAAAATGGAAGCATGGAAGATGGTATCATAGAAAGGCACTATGTGAATATATATATCGTGTGGGACAGGAGATGATTGATTATTTGCGCTCATGGACAGGAAGGGAATGAGATAATCCGCGAACGGAATGAGAACCATCCACAAAGGTTAAACAACAGTCATATAAACGCCATAGTTAGGAGTTTTCCGACTTCCTGCACGCCACTCACCAGCAAATGGGCGCGCATGTCCACCAAGAATTTGACGCCACCTTCCGTGCGACCCAGTTGTTTGAATATCCACACGTAGTCCGGCTGCAGAAGGGTGGCCAATCCTTCTTCTCGCTTCAGCATCTGACTGCCCTCCTGTGAAGCCCAAGTCGACACTGAGGACAGGTCAGATCAATGGACAAGCGTCAGTGGACAGGCTCAGTAGCTGAACGCTGCGACCGTTAGCCGTAGAGACTGCTCAGAGTACTTAATCTGGTGATCATATCAGACGACCAGATGAAGCATCTAAACGAAAATACTGTGAATATTGAATGAAGACGGGTGGTTGAAACCGAGGGGTTTATCAACCCGAAAATCAATTATAAGGGTAATGTGCTTGGCAAACTGGGGAAGGAGGGGATGTCGTGCTCTAAATCAGGCGTGCGGCTTTAAAGCAAATTATTGGGAGGGCCCAGCAATACCAAAGCCACTGATACCAAAAACAATCTAAGGGCTCGTCCATAGCGTCTTGTGTTAAAATATGAAATAATTGGAGAGGTTGAACCAAACGTTGGACAGGGGAGGACGAACTCCTCCGAAGAGATAGAAACTTTACCTGTGTTCCGCGGGCAACTTCATGTTAATTAATGTTGGTGTTTCACGTGTATCACTCACTCACTGTTTCTTGAGGCATAATTCCATTTAGAGAAAAAGACACTAAACAATGAAACATCTGAGAGCCATCTAGATTTCCCATTACATATCAAGTATCCAATTACCAACCTTACCGTCAGATCCAAAATCAATCATCACCAGGGTTGGATTTGTGCTTTGTAATCCTAGATGTGAAGAGGACAATTGTTGGGTAATCGAATATGAATCGAATACGACATAAGAATCTCAGTTTGCATCTTCCAGCGAATATTGAGCATTTTGCCACATATCAGTTCATTGTTAAACAGCACCATTGAACCTTAAAATTATGGAGAAAAAAATGTGAGGATAATTTTATAGAGAGAATAATGTTTTGGATGACGAAAATCCGGGAAGTCTACTTTACCAAACATGATCATCACCATCCCCAACATTAAACATAAGAAACATGTCATCCGCCATCCCGATCACCACCAGTCAGGTACGTCATCACTACCACCACCAACAACCAGACACCATTATTACTGCCATCACCAGCACCATAAGTGGCAGGCACAGGGGTGACCAGACCATCTGTGTCGTACGCGCCAGACCAGACTCTCACCTCCGTGATGGCCAGCTCGCCGGCGGCAGCCGCCACCTTCTCGTGGTCAACGCCATGCTCTTCAGCCAACGTGCGGAAGAAGAGGTGCTGGTCGGTCGGCGTGGTCTCGCCGTACGCCACCACAAAGTGGCGCGCCAGCAGCTGTCAGCATCGGCGGCATAATGGTCACACGGCAACACACAAGCCCATTGGTGAGACGCCATCGAAACAGCAGCTGCATAATGGTCACACGGAAACACACAAGCCTATTGGTGAGACGCCATCGAAATAGCGGCGGCATAGTGGTCACATCGCAACACACAAGCTCGGCATAGGCGAGACGCCATCGAATGTTCGTCAGGACATTCAGAGGTCGGCCGTTGTGTGCTGCTTCCTCCGTTCCGCGCCTGACATCGCTCCACCACTTTAGTCTGGGCTGTCTCAGCACACTACCTTCTTTGGAGCCATCCGCCGCACGAGTTCTAGGCGGGATTTATTAAACTACTAAGACGGAGGAGAGACAAGCGCGTTTGTGAATCAAAATAAACGCCCCTGCATGGCGTTCGCATCCGGAATTCCCAAAGGCGGATCCCACCTCGACGCTGTGCGGCGGTTTGTGGTCGTCTCGGCTGCGCACCAGGTCGCGCAGCGCCTGACGCAGGTACGTCACCATCGGCGACATGGCGGGTGCCACCGCATCCGACTGCGACACCACCCGGGCGGCGTCCTCCTCTGCCGGCGGCTGCGGCGGCTGCGGCGGCTCGGCCGGTGTCACCACGATGTCGGGCGCCGCCACCTGGTCGCCGCCGGCAGCCGTCGCCAGCAGGCGCGGGCCGGCCGGCGAGTCGGAGAACAGCAGCAGACTCTCGGCCGACGGCGACGACGGCAGACAGTCGGGCATCGAGCCGCGACCAGTGGCCATGGCGAGACGACGGCCGACCAGCAGGCGCGGCGCCCGCAACAGCAGCCCGGCAGCCCGACAGCCGGGA